>PVKM010011653.1:0-32927 GCA_004027735.1 Carollia perspicillata
GATGATGAAATCCTGTTGAGCAAGGATCATGAACACTGATAGTCTTTCCAGATCAGTGTTCATCATATTACCTGGTTTCCCGTGCAGTGAAGGCCCCGGTAGACACTCAACTGTCTGCAGAATAATATGGGACTCAAATTTTATCCCCTTTCAGCTAGTTTTCATTTTGTTTTGGAAAATGAGGAGCATTATTCTTCCTTAAGAAAAACATATCGCCTTGTGAAAAAGTTTAACATTTCAACATTTTACAAGCATTCTCCTTATCTTACATTTGTTTGTAGGTGGGGCAATTTGAAAAGGAGACTATGTTGAATATTCTGATTTTAAGCAATTGAATTTAAGCTGACATGTTTAGCCACCAAGCATTAGAATGAGAGCAACTCATGTGTTGCCAAAAGAGAGTAGTAGTTGAAGAATGTTGTGGAGGTAGATATTTTCATAGATCCTCAGAAGGGAGCAATGAGCAGGTGAACTTTTTCAGCCCCAGATTTTTAATGAAGAGAAGCAAAAGTAAAGAGTGCTGAAAATTGACTTCGGGTGGTGAACACACAATGCACTATACAGTTGACTGCAGAACTGCACATCTGAAACCTATATTATTTTATTAACCAATATCACTCTAATAAATTACGTTTAAAAAAGATTACGGAAAAGTAACCTGATATAATTATTTAAGTTTATGTTTAAATTGCCAGTGTCTTTCTGGGCATTTAATAAAAATGCTTTAAGTATAAGAATTTATTTGCGATGATTCAGTGTTGTCACTGTTCTGGATTTTGGTCATTGTAATAGGTGTGCGGTGGTAACTCGTTGTTTCTCTGTAGCTTTTTATTTTTCGGTTTTAAAAGTGATAACATTGCAGAAGGATAGAGAAAAAAGCAAAACCTCTTAACTCCTCATCCTTAGACTTAGTGGTCTGATGTATATCTTTCTAGCTGTTTTTTAATTTATATATATAAAAAGAAATACCTTTGGCTAAGTTTACAAAATAAGAATCAGATAATTTAAACACTTGACATTAGTAATGAAATGTAAGAAAACACTTGGCAGTCTAGATAAATTTTTAAAGTCAAAGATAAATTTTCAGGGTGATTAATGTATTCATTAGGTATACAGTTTTCAAAAGATAAAAAGGATATTAAATAAAAAGATAAAAAGAAAGCAGTTCCTCCCTCAACCAGCTGGCTTCCCTCACTTTTATCAGTGGGCTTTTCTGGAGACTGTGTGTGTGTAAAATACATATTGCATCATGCATTTGAAACAAATGGTAACATATCCATGATTTTGCAACTAGCTTTCCCCCCCACTGACAGCACACTTTGATTCAATATAAATCAAAGCTTGATTTGCTAAGCTCTGAGCCTCTTGCTGCCAGGTTGCTTAATTATTTTTAGAATTAAGGAAACAAATGAACTGGGATGTCCATAGGGAGGAAAGACAGGAAGCAGAAAATACCATTAGTTACCTGATAGTTATCATTTTGCCAAATGAAGAGAGGGCAATTTTCAGGAAAGCATATGGAATATGGCTCTTGATGGAGCTATGTGCCTCCGGAAGGACACATGTGGGTAACCACAGGGGTGATTCACGGCCAGTGCAGCTGTAAACTTCTCTTTTAATTAGGGAGGAAGCACCTGTGTGACTTACTTGATAAGTTTTCCTCTTCCCAGGCCAGTTTCTTCAGGGATTAAAAAAAAAAGCCCAGCAAGTTGGAATTTAAATGTTCTGTAGTGGAGAGCATTCAATATCTTTAAAAGGGCAAGAATACAGATGGTCTGCTGGAAGACTAGGTGAGAATGGTGACCTTAGCGTGTGTGAATTATGGAGAGTAAGTGACTGCGCATATTGCATCCTGTGTGTTTGTATCTGCAGTTTTGATTTGAGTGTTTATTTTACAGAATATTGCTAAATGTTTGCAAGCTATTGATCAGTGTTGAAGCTGTTGTTCATATCTGAACAGTATGAGGTTGGGGTTTTTTGTTTTTTGTTTTTTTTTTTTTTTGAATTATCTCCTCTGGGCTCTGAGTATTTCCTTGAGATGGCACCAGCATCTCTTCATGACTTCTGGAAAGTGGCTAAGATTGGTCCCAAGATAAGGAGCTTTTTCCAAGGGAGTTTTCAGCATCATTTACCCAACAGTTTGCCTGTGAAGTTCACTCTACCCTTACCTGAATTGTTCTAAACATCACTTGTAGTAGTAACTGAAATATACCTTGTAAAAACAATGATTAACTACTATTTAATGACATGCCTGCTATATGCTAAGAGTGTGTAAGATGTATTCCTGTGTAACCCTCACTACTTCCCAAAGGATCTGGCTGGCATTATCATCTTCATTTTTTAGATGAGGAAACTGAGGCTCAGAGAGGTGACATACCTTGTTCAAGGTCATTGAACAGGCATTCAACTCAGTTATGCAGTGTTGAAAGCCTGTTATGTTTGCACATACACCTTGCAAATATTCATCCACTATAAGCAAATATATTTGGCACATCCGGATGATACTTTCTACTCAACGCTGTAATTTGTAAATTTAATGTGCTCTTCAGACATTTGTAGAAAAGTAGGTTCAAACCCTCTTAAGGATGGTAGCTCTCCCACAGTCTCAAACTAGCATCCTATGGGCAGAATTTGGACTGTACCTGTTCTCTTTTTTGTGGGCAGGGGGCAGTGAAGGAGGGAAGCACTGTGTTTTAATTGGATTGAGCACAAATGCCTCAAGGCTTGGCTTGTACCTTCAGGTTCCTCCTTAGTCCCCATAGTCCTCATTTTCTTAGGCCCTGCCTACTTCATTCACTAAGTTTGGCTGCATGGCTCATGATGGAATTTGAATTTGTGATGGCAGAAACTGTTAAATTGGGAAATGTAACAGTTAATGAGATTTATCTGTTGGTTCACATTAACATTAACAAATCAGTTTTTGTCCTGAAATAACCATTGCTGGTATTTACATTACTCAGTATTCGACAGTGGGTTGACTTTACTACCAATTCACTTGTAACATTTTCATAGAAGGCCTTTTGTTTGTAGAATTTTCCAACTTCTTTAAATTTGTTGAGTGTCTGTCTGCTGACCTGTGGATAGAGTCATATGGTGCATTTCCTGAAGACTGATGTTTGATTCATTCTAATAATGTGCTCTGAGGTGACTTATCATCAGGGCATCCACTGAAGAAAAAAAGCGAAAGCAAGTTGGTTGTTTGTTCATAAGCATTAGTTGAAAAAGGAGGGTCTGTGATTTTTTTTCTCTCCTCCCTCCAGCCTTTCTTTCTTTGCCAGTTGATTGTCCAGCTTAAATAAATTCCATTCTGGCCCCATGTGATTATCTTCTAAATTATCGAGGTTCCTCAAGGGCTCTGGGACTCCTGGACTGGAGAACCTGGGTGGGGTACGGGGTCAGTGGTGGGACTCCCACACCACTGCTTATGGACGACGACTTCTCTAAATGTGGTATATTTTGAAGAAATTTCTGTTCCATGTATTTTCTTAAAAACAAAACAAAACAGATTTTACCTACTTATTTTTAGACAGAGGGGAAGGGTGGGAGAAAGAGAGGAAGAGAAATGTCAATGTGTGGGTGCCTCTCATGTGTCTCCTACTGGGGAATTGGCCTGCAACCCAGGCATGTGCTTTGCCAGGATTCAAACCAGCGACCCTTTGGTTCACAGGCCTGTGCTCAATCCACTGAGCCACACCAGCCAGGGCCATTCCTTGTATTTTCATCTTTGAATATCTTCTGCCACACTATTAGTGTGTTTCCTGTGAAATACTTGTCCATAGGATGAGCTGTACAAATACGTTTGGGAAATGCTTTTTATTCTAACACCTACTTAGACTTTTGAAATATGCAAGATGTTAAAGGCTCTGAGCAGGAGCATATTGAAGGAACATATTTAGTTTTGCCTAACACAGTGTCACTCAAACTTAATTGACCAGAGAACCCGCTGTGGAATCCGTACTTTCTGTGCACCACCTCCTATCCTACAAAACAACGTGTGCCTATTAGCTTTCTACAGCACATACTTTGACATCGCCTCTCTGTAGAAATTGCCTAAAAGCATGAAACCATGTCTTCATTGTTTGGAGGGGGCGGTGGCCTAATTCCAGTTTCATTTCAATGGACTTATTTTATGAAGTGCAAGTTTGTCAAATATGAACCACTTTTTTTTTCAGCTAAGAAATTGAAGGTTTATTTTTAAGGAAATGGTGCCATGCCTGGAGTCACAGGTGAGCTCATGCGCAAAGACCTGGTTCCTTGATGGCTTCCAGGGGGTGGGTTATACAGGGGAAAATCATTAGTCATAGTGGCTAAATGAGTCAGGGTTGTGGGCTCTGTGGATTGGCTGGGGCCAGGGTAGGGAGTAGTTGATTGTTGTATCAGGTCTTGATGTCAGCCATGGCATTGTTCTGTCTGGTTTCATAAGTGTGTGGTCCGTAGGGTTGTTCTGCTTTCTCGGGCCTGGGGCTGAAACACAACTGAAGTCAAGATATACCTGAGGCTTTGTTCTTAAGACAGTTTGATGCTGATCAGAATCTGATGTCTTAAGGGTTTAATGATTAAGGAATGGAGTGGATGAACAGAAAGGAGAAAGAGTTATGTTAAAGAAAGGAGTTTCTGAATGGTTACAGTTGCCCCATTTCTTTTGGTCATTCCTTACTCTTCAGGATTTTAGGGCGACTGGGTCCAAGTTCAATCAAGGGTGAGGATTAGTTTGTAGATCAAGTCAGATTTGTCTGCCCAGCATGCCTCTCTTATCTGGCTTTTACCATCGCACAGTGTGGTTCCTGAGCCTCAGAGGGAGCATTGTAGGTGTTTAGTTTAAAATATGAACAATTATTAATGACGAATTGAAATTAAAGGCTTGGTAGATTCACAATGTCTATGCTAAATAAAAGCTTGTATAATTCCTCATGATGTCTGGTGGGTGACATCACCAGGTGATATGGGGACTGTGTTTCTCTTTTGATGACTTGTAATGACTTATAACTGATGCTACAGTGTATGGCATGTTAGTCACACTCGTGTGAATGTCAACTTGGATGGACCTTCTCTGCCTCCTCGGGGTATATTTGTTCTCATGGTTGTAAATCTTTCCCACATAAAATACTTTCTTTTGAGTCTCATTGTAATCCTGTGAGGCAACTAAAAAAATGTTTCCCCATTTTGTAAGGAAACGGGTCCAAGGAGATGAAGTAACTTAGTGTGTTAGTTCAGTGAATTAGGTTTTCTAGCTGCAGGTGCCCATTCTCTAAACTAATTCGACTTGTTGTGTGAGTTGAAAATACATTTATGTTACCCAAGTTTTTAAAAGCCACAAGTCAGAAGTTGTTACTTTTGGGCACTTGTTTATTAGACAAAACAGGGAGCTTGACTAAAACCAGATGCGAGTTATTTTTAAGCATACCCAAATCCAAATGATCAAATATGAATTATTCTCCACTTGCAGTAGTTTTTAATGCTTGGCTGCTGGGTTCTTCCCTCCCTGCTGTTTCTGTCTCTCTGATTTCGCCATCACCTGGTCAGAGCAGCTTATAACCCAGCCTCAAAGTCTGGGAACATGGTATGTATGATTCAGGCAGCACAACTCTCTCTTTTTTAAAGAGGACAAGTTTTTTTTTTTTTAATTTTTTTCGTTTAGCTGAAGTAATGGACTGTTGTATTTAACTTTAAATAGTTTCTAAGACAGGGCTCATGGGCATTCAAATAGGCAGAGTTTCATAATCAGACCCAAGGGATGATATGGTTTTGGTTATTAATGGTCAGTCAAGAAATAAGACTTCCCAAGATACAATTACTTTCAGCCCTCCCCTCCCCGTCCTCTCCCTCCATCAAGTGTTATCATTATAGCGGTTAGGAATTTAGGTTTTTTAGGGGTTTGTCCATTTAGTAGCTGTGTATGTGTGACCTTGGGTAAGTAATCTCTTTTCAGCCTTGGTGTGCGCACCTGTGAAATGGGACAGCTCTTCCTATCTTGTGTGCCACTTAGCAAAGTGCCTTACATGTAGTAAGTACTTAGTAATGGGAAATTAAACAAAAAACTTTCATCACCATCTAGGTGGCACATTCAGTGCTGGAGAGTCACAAGTCAATGGGCTATAAAACAAAATGATGCTTTTGTATTTTATTTGGAAACATGGGGTAAATGAAAAGTAAGAGTACATGATAGGACTTACATAGGAGAGAGGGTCATGGTGTTGGGTTAGTAGCTTTGAGGGGCTTGAAAATAATCAGGGGCTGGGCTTTTGTACGTAGGTACAAGAATGACCTTGGTAAGCATGTGGGTTTTAGATACTTTGGTTGCAAGCAGCCCTAAAAAATCTACCCTGAATCTACTTTAAATAAAAAAATAAATAAATGTGTTAAAAACAAACAATAGGAAGAAAGGATAGATTATAGAATCTGAGGGACACCTGAAAAATGGGAACAGAAAGCTAGAGGGACTGGGCAGCTCCAGTCTGCTGGGCGGAGGGGAGCTGATGTACCATCTCTGTCAGGTGCCCCCTGGAGGATGAATCCATGCCAACCATTTTCTGTTGGAGATTAAAAATACATGAACAAATGTTCGAATTGTTCAGCTTGTGTAAAACTCCCATGGGAGCAGCTTGCCTGCTGGTCGCACAACCCATAGCTAGTGAAGAAAGGATATTTATTTTCTTTGAACAACACTGGCTTGCTCCTCCCAGGAGAAGGGACATGGATATTGGATAGCAGTGGTCCACCGTGTATGAAAGAAACCTAAAAGCAGAGATTCACCCACTATGGTGGATAGATGGTGCACAGATATTTCATTCTTGATCAGGACATTTGTGTCTAGAGGATGATGGAAGGATGGAGAGGTAGTTTGCAATTCTGTCCCGAGGATAATGGGAAGCCATTGTAGGGTTTTGGTGGAGGTTAAGGGTCATTTCCTATTCTTGTATAGCAAGCTCTTTTAAATAATTTTAATAAGCAGTATTCTTTTCTTAGATTGGTTATCATTTTCCCTAGCTACCTCATATCTCGCTGTCCCCTGTCATTAGTTTTTGCGATTTACTTACTGTTTTTCATGAATTTATTTTTTTTAAATCCTCACTCTAGGATATGTTTATTGAGATGCTTATTTTTTTGTTTTGTTTTGTTTAAGAGAGAAGGTGGCATGGGGGAGAGAGAGAGAGAAAGAAAGGGAAACTTCTATGTGAAAGAGAAACATTGATTGGTTGTCTCCCAGCTGGGGATGGAATCTGTAGCCGGGGTACGTGCCTTGACAGAGAACTGAACCTGCAGCCTTTTGATGTATGGGACAACATTCCAATCAACTGAGCCACCCGGCTAGGGCTACACAGATTTTTTTTAAGGGTGTTTGTTTTTACCCTGGATAGTACATTTGACAGATTTGCATACTGTCAGCACAACATTGTCATTTTTTTTTACATATTTGTTTTGAAATAACTGGTATTTTTTTTCATGGGGATAAAAATCTCCTTCCAACTCTGACATTCCCAGTTGTATCTCTTGACAAAAGTACTCCGTAAGTCTTCAGCTTTATCTGTTGTTTTATATTGTTATTCAGTATATAATTTCTCCAAACACAGACCTATGGTTATGAGTTTGTGTTGTGTAGGTATTATCTGGCTTTGCTTATCTTCTTTGGAATCCCCAAACTTCTGAAATAAAGCTGACAGCAGCTGCTCTGAGAAGAGGTGGGCTGTAGAACACCATTTCCATACTAGCACTTCATTGCAGAAGAGAGATTTTGTGCCTGTGAATATAGTTAGAGGGTGGTCTCACGGGGAGGGCAGGCACAGCCATCAGAAAATATCCTGCAGTAAGAATTCACACACTGTCCTTGGAAATGGTCACATTTGAACGTGCTTTCTAGTTGTGCATGGGGCTGGCATTGTAGAGGGCCATCTCTAGAAAATGGATCATTTTGTCAAAGCTGGAAGCTATCCTCTGTATTTTAAAATCGTAAACTTACCACTTTTATTAAAACATTGATGTGCATCAGCATAGCATGCTGGGGAAGGAACAGGACAGAAATGAGGGGCCTGTGAATGGTCGTTACGGCCAATAACTGAGAGAACCTTCTAATGATAAGGCACCCAGGAAAGTGACCCTGAAGAGTCTGTTGGAAAGACTAATCCAAGTTTTCCGGAGGCGGAAGTTGCACAGGGAGTCCTCATGCACTTTGTTGGACAGCTTAGTTATCAGTTTTCCTATTTCGTAGAGGGGGCTATACTAGAGATAATTTGTAGCCACAGTTAAAAAGTCATTCCTTTTAGAAACATTAAAATTTGTTGTGGACAATATTGGTGGAGGAAAGAGTGTTAAACAGCAGGAAGAAGGACTGGTGTTTTGTTGTTTGGAGGACATTTTCTGAGTGCACTGCCTTTGAGTGCTTCTTACTATTGGCTACACATGCGCTAGCAATCTCACCAGTATTCTGTCTCTTCTCTTATTTTAGCTTTATTTCCTTCAGGGTATGTTTGTTTATGATATGTGTGGCATCTGGTTTATTTATTGCGTTTATTTATTTATTCTATTTTCCTTCCTTCCTTCCTTCCTTCCTTCCTTCCTTCCTTCCTTCCTTCCTTCCTTCCTTCCTTCCTTCCTTCTCTCTTTCTCTCTTTCTTTCTCATCTTTGATTCCTTTTTCCTTTAAGTTGGGTCATGTGGAGGTTGCATGTCCAGTGGCTGAGAACCTCAGGTAGTGGTACACCCTCCAGAGCAAGTAAAGCAGAGGGTGACAGGGTATTCCCAGAAGGCCTCTTTGAGGAAGTGCTGTTTGAGTTGAGACACAATTACAGTTCCAGCCCAGGTACACGGGCATTTGAAGAAAGGGTGAATGCAAAGCAAATGACAAGTGTCAAAGCTTTGAGACAGGGACAAGTCTGAAGAAGCCACTGCGTGTTTGAGGAAAGTAATTGTGGTGGAGAAAGAATAGCCTGAGTCAGCCTTAGAGGACAGTGCAGTGCAGTTACCCATTAGGAGTACTGGTGATGCTGAATGAGGGTGCGGGGCTGGACCACGTGAAACACCAGGTCCGTTGAAGACTTCAACCTGAAAAATGTCAAGCCTTTTGGCTAACCATTTCCACAGAGCAGAGTAGTCTAGATTTTAAAACAATATTTGTGCTTGCTTTTAATATGTCCTCTTTGCTTTAAAATATGCTTATATTTTGTGAGCCAAGGCTTGGCTGGCAGATCTGTTACGAGATCTAGGAAGGCAGTGGAGTGAAAGCAGTTTGCAGGTGGTGACCTTCAAAGGATTTGGCGCCAGAGCCCGCGGTTGGAGTCTGACTGCTGTCACTGACGATCTGTAGGACTTCTGATAAGTAATTTTACCTTTCTAAGGCTCAGTCTGTGAAAAGATAGTGATATCCATCCACCTACACTGGTTATCTGAAAGAGAAATGGGAATAACTTGTATAAAGTGTTTATTATTAACAATATTACATAACATGCCATATTGGAAACCAAAGGGAGATAAGAAGTAATGTTCTTAGCAGTTTGAAACATGATGCTTAAGGGCCCTCTGTAGAAATAATATTATTTGTAATCAAGCTGGTTGTTGTTGTTTTAAATCCTTAACCTCCACCAAGTAGAGACTGTTCCTGTGGTTTTGTTTTGTTTTAAGTAAACAAGAAACAAGATTCATCGTACTGAATTTGTGGGTCAATGCTAGAGACAAAAGGGAAATTTCATTTTCCTCACCTCAGTTCTAGTGTGGAAGTACATTATCAAGTTCTCCTTTTTAAAACTTACTGGGAAGACCACTTTGGCTTAGATCATACTTAAACTTTTCTTTGTTTTTGGTATTTCCTTTGAGAGCTTAATGAAAGCATTGTCTTCTGTGGATACTGAAGACGGTAGCAGGGGCCTGGGAGCCTGGGGGATATGGTTCCTTCTACCCATTGCACCTCTCCTGCGCTATGCAGAGCCCTGTGCCACAACTCTCTGGTCCTCTTGCTGTCCTTCAGACTGGGCTGAAACCTTTCCTTCATTCCATGTCTGCTCCCAATGCCTCTTTAAGCCTACCCCTGGTGCTTCCTTCTTCATGAGGCCCTCATTTGCTCCTCTGACCCACCCTGATCACTCCCATCCCTGAATTTATTTTAGGCCATGTGTCTCCCCTTCCCACTCAGTTTTACATCAGTGATATTTTCTGTTAGTGTAAGCTGCTATCATTATTAACACATGCCTTCACGATGAGAGCATATTTTCGGGGAGAAGAATGACACACCTCTGCATTATCAGGTAATGCCAAATGCATGTTTCAGTACAGCAGCATTAAAAAAAATTAAGCGAACACAAGTCAGGTTATGTTTTTAATCAGGAAATACTTCGTACAGAAACCACTCCAGAAATTTCGTCATTGTGAGAACTCTCAGAGAGCTCCTCCCTGTACCCGGAAGCAGCAGTAGTTGGTAGGCTACATTTTGTGCTGTCCCTACACCCTCTGGGCAGTGCTGCACCAAGCATCTCCGTAGGCCCACGCCAGCTGTTTTTCTTACCCGTGCACAATGGTACAAATACAGAAATTGAGTGTCAGCATTTAGGAATTTAATAATAGTTTTACAGAGCAATTGTACGTCTGTTGACTTTAAAAATAAAAATAATTATGAGTTTGTGTTTCATTTTTCTAGTAATTCATGTTTACTGTGTATTGATACTTTTGAAAACAAGAAACAACTGGTTCTTCCCCACCAATAGTTTGAGAAGGAGTTGTCTGAGGTGGTGGTTTTCAACCCTGGCTGCACATTTAGGCTCACCTGGGGGAGCCTGTCGGATCTCCCTGTGCCAGGGGACTTACTGCATGTTAATTAAATCAGAACCTTGGTGATGTATGACCCAGGCATCAGTATTTTTTTTCTCTTAAAGTATCTTGTTCAAGCTCCCCTTCTTACTGTAATGTGTGGTCAAGGGTGAGTTTCTCTGTATAGTGTACCTGCCATTTTGCTTAGGGTTGTGTATTCTTGCTGATTTCCATAACAGACGGAACTTTTATTTTTCCTGTTACTTGCTTAAGCTATGTCTCAGAATGCTATCCAAAGAGGAGATGGGAAGCTTCTGGAGATGGTTACCACCACTTTGCCTGTCTCTTCACCCTTATCATGTGCCAGCTGCTTGATATACACTTGGGGATCAGCTCATGTGCCTGCGCTCATGGGGCTTCTGGTGTAGGGGGATAGGGAGGTGGGCTGTAAACCCCGTGTGAACCGCATGGCTGTGGGCTGTATGAGGCAGGGTGGTTTAAGACCTGGAGAATGAGAAAGAGCTAGAGATGGGAATAAGAAAGAAAGGGCACTCTGGGCTGAGGAATGGTGGGAACAAAATCGTAGAAGTGGATGGACCTTGGAACGTCTCATGAGGTTGGGCCCAGGGAGAATGGTGGGAACTGGATGAGGAAGAGCAGTAGAGGACATACCACAGGGTCTTGAAGGTTGTGCTAAGGGATTTGAAATTTGTCTGAAGGTCAGTGGTCAGCTGTTGGAGGGCATTAAGCAGGCAGTGAGCTTCTCATCCCCCAGGTTGTTATCTCCAGAGGTTGAGTAATACTTTGGAGATGTTGTAGGTGAGAAGGGCCTTGAGATTGGGTGGCCTTGTTGCCCTTCTAATCCTGAGGCTCTGATTTCAGGTCAAGCAGGATAAATAGAAGATAAAGCAGCGCAGGTCACTCTGGCCCTCACCATCTCTCTTTGCTGCGTACTTTGTAGAACTAAAAGCCACCAATGTGATTGTGTTTCTGTGCTGTCTGGGATTAGTTGGAAAGGTGAGAACTGAATCCAAAAGCTCTTCCACAATCTAGATGACTTCCCAAAGACTCTGTACTTCTTTCTAATTTGCTTGGTATACATGGTTTCACAGAATTTTACATTATTTTCTGTGCCTGATTATAGGCAAATTGAAAGCTAGGCTATTTATAAAGGACATTTAGGAACTTTGAATAAAGCAAACCTATTGGTAAAGAATAAAAACAAAAACCTTTTAGGAAGTACCAGATGTCCAGGGAAGGGTATGTGTGTGTGAGTGCGAGTTTGTGTGTGTGTGTGTGTGTGTGTAGACTTTCCTAGATTGCATTATGCTTAATAGTGACATTTCATGACTGTTTTCTTTATGCTGGGAATTTAATTCTTACTTTTCCCTATAAGGTGGGCACTGCTGTTACCCTGTTTTGTGGATGAGGAGACTGTACCCTAGAGAGAAGTGACTTGCCCAAGGTCACACCCAACTAGAAAAATGGCATAGTCAGAGTGCAAACCTAGGTCCCACAGTTTGAACTCTTACCCACTTTTCCCTTACTGTCTTTAGACTTCAGTCAAAGTGACCCTGGCTGAATGTGGACGAATTCCATGGCTGTTGTGACCCAATTGGCCCTGTGGCCTTGTTGGACCCATTTAGTGACCCCAAAGACCCCTTTGGCTCCCTTCCTTTGATCTTTAATTTCTGATTCTCATGAAGCTCCTTAGGGCAATTTTAGTTTTTACTCATATTTTCCTAGGTTAATAGTAATGTTGGAAGGTGGACACTGCTGGTCTGGTCTATTCTTAAACTAGAAATGAGAGTGTGGTTCTCCCAGGTTGGGGAGCATGCTCAATTTGCTCTACTCAGGTGCCAACATAGCTCAGGCAGCCCCGCCCCTTTCCCAGAGTTGCTGGAGGTGCCCTGCCTGCCTCTTCCTAATTGAATAAGGGGGAGGGAGCCACAGGCAGGTGCAGGTAAGAGATTCGGAGCTCTGAGCTCAAGCTCCTCTGTTTCTTCACAGCCAAACTTGGCCCTTCTGCCTGTGATTCCTGTAGGCCCTGGGTGCTTCCTGCAGGAATGAATGATTCCATAGGGGGTTGGTTTATTTTACCTAGTCAAGGGGCCTGAGCTACTCCTGCCTTCTGAAGTCTCTGTCTGGGCTGCCAACTCCCTGCATTGCTAGGAATTTCATTGTGAAGGAGCCATGTTGCTTCCTTAGGTTGTTTTTCTACTCTTTTAAAGTCAGGCTTTGTTTAGAGGGTGTCAGTCTGTGGCTCCTGTCCTTGTTAGGCACTCTGGGAGTTGGAGCAGTGTTGGGGAGACCAGTAGTCTGGGAAGATCAGCTCAGAGCTCTGGGATAGTTCTCTCCTTCAACTTTGCTTGTCTGCCTTCCTTTTGTGTGTATAATACTAACATTCCAACCTTTGAGATTGTTCAGTAACAGAAGCAAACTGAAATATTCATCCTCCTACTGTCACTATATTAGAAGGTGTGATTCATTCATATCAGAAAATTCTCGCAAAGGGATTTATTGTTGTATTCTTTTGTATTTAGTGTCTTCGTGAAAAATTTGGTATGTTGACCTTTTGGAGGGGACAGTCTTGGGAGTTCTTCTGTGTGGTAAAAGTGGTTTTTTTTTTATTAGTAAGAATGACTTTTAAAACTCAGTAGATATCTCTTGAAGTAGAATGAGCATGCACTAGTAAAAGAAATAATAATTGGAACTCTGTGGGATAGCAGGCAATTGTGGAAGGTTTTAGGCATTCTTGGATATATAAATGCAAATTCGTGGAGGTCGCTTAGGAAATGAGAACAGTAGAATTAGTTTATACAAAATTTACCGGTTTTCCCAGAAACTGAGGATTGGACCAGAGCCTTGGTATAGACTGAACAGCAGTTATTTGTGTATGTATTTAGATGATTTTCCCTATTCTGAACTTAACAGAAATATTTTTCAAAATGAAGAAAACCTCGCCATTGCAATTCTTTATATTCCATGGTGTTAGCAAGCGGTGAGTGAGAGAATGTTTTTAATAGAAATCTCAGAACTTTGTCTCAGCCAACTTTCAATTGCTTCTCTGTATAGCATTTTGCCAGAGTTTCAAACAAGACTGTGCAAGGAAGGAAAAGAATGTGGTATTTGCAGATACTGAAACACTGTGAAGATAACTGATATTCTCGCCAGTTTAGTCACTCCTCTGACATTCCACGGAGGATGAACAGAACTGTAATTTATATGTTCTCTCTGAGTTTCCATTTCTTTGTTCTGGCCCTGTGTGGTGCGTCCCTCATCTGTTTGGGCCATCCTGGGTTATTTGCCCTTCCTCTTCCTCTGGCCTCATCTTGTTTTTTTCTTCTCTGTTGATTATTTTTGTTATAGAGTCTTCTGTGTAGGACCCTGAGTTGCAACTTGTGTAATGCTCTTGAGCCCAATAGAAAGAGGCTGTATACGAGCATTTTAAGGGTACACGATAGATACCTCATGGATACCCAAGCTCAGGGATATAGTCAAGCCTTAGAAACACCCTGGGACCCAGGACTTTGGCCTTATCAGTTTTTTCTGTAGGTTCTGTCTTTTCCCCATAATGTGCTCTTGCTTCATTCTATTGTTTTCTCTCTTTTTTTTATTTATTGTTTTGAGAGAGAGAGAGAGGAAAGGGGGAGAGAGAGCTGAGAGAGAGGAGGGGGAGAGAAAGAAACGTCACTATGTTGTTCCACTTATTTATGCATTCATTGGTTAAATATTCTTCTCTTAAAATAGACTACTCTACCTGCAGCACCTGGCTGTAGGTAGCAGTACCTGGCTGCCCACAGCTCCCAGCATACATTTCTTCCTCTCATGGTCTCAGCCAGACTGAGACTGGAATCTTTTAGTCCTTGTTATAAATTTCAGGGGAGCGGCTCTGATTGGTCCATAAGGGCCAAGATCAACAAACTGCCAGTATAGTGAGTTCCATGTGAATGTGGTGGCTGGATGTGTGTCTGTTGTACCCAGTAGATAGGAGTGTGACAATGACTGAAAAATTGGGGGACGGGGCATTTGCCCAGGAACACTGTGGTTTTCCACAGTTGGGTTTTATCCTTGTTTGTTGGACCTCTTACTAAGTTTCTTCCCATCCCAATTCCTACTTTAGAACCTAGTCAAGCAATAGTATTTATTGTGCATGGTGCATGGTGTTGGGCAACCAGATATGGCAAATTAATTGTGTCCAGTATACTATCACTAAATGAGCATTTATTGAGTGTCTACTATATGCTAAGCCCTGTTTCAAGTCTAAAATTAGACAACTAATTCATGCCTCATTTCATTTTCATGCACCCCTTTATAACCTCTTTCCAGGGATAACCCTGTGTTTTCTGTCTACTTCTCACCCATATTTATTATAGTGAGTGAGAAGTCATTTACAGGTTGGTTAGTGATATTTGATTTATACCTTTCTTTTTCTGGGTAGCGGGTATGATTTTTAAATAGTTAATGAATAGAAAGCTGATTTGAAATTCTTTTGGACCTATATTTAATTATTCT
Source organism: Carollia perspicillata (assembly GCA_004027735.1). Lineage (NCBI taxonomy): Eukaryota > Metazoa > Chordata > Mammalia > Chiroptera > Phyllostomidae > Carollia > Carollia perspicillata. The sequence goes on from PVKM010011653.1 coordinate 15,249, forward strand.
CTTTGATCTAAGCATACAGCTGATTAGCTGCAAGATATGTGAAAAGCCTCCCATTTCCTATTTATTTGAAAGCAAGGTGTGGATTTCTGTGGCTTTAGGGCCATTTCAGTCTTTGGGCATAGAAGTCTTTAGACTTGACCAAGCCTTATATGGTATCTAGAAAATTAATGCATCAGGGAGAATTTGTTTTGATTTGTGTTTTTTAATCCAGTTTTAACTTAAATCTTCCTTTGAAAGTCTAATTCAGAATGAGAGCAAGTTAGGTGAAGTATACTCTAAATTGTATTAAAAATCTCTGTGGGTCATTGGTGTGTGTAAGGAGAATTAACATTGGTGCAAAGGTCCTTGCTATAAATTAATTCTGCAACATAAAAAATAAGGACAGCTTGTAATTGCTTCTTTTCTCTCTAGCCTTCTCCATTGTATTCCTCTGGTATTGCTGTTTGTAAGGGATTTTAACCCAGTCATGTCAAAGGGATGGTGGTTTTGGCGTGGGTGACATTTCCATGATCTCAGCACCTTGGGTAGGATCTCTTTTTTTCCTGGGGTTGACATTCTCTCTCTGTCTTCCTGTGATCTGTTTTCATTTCATGGTAAGCCCAATTTCTTCAGATGAATGATTGTAAAGGTATATATTATTATATACCTTTGTCATTGGCTGCTGTTCTTTTTATTTGTTGTTCTAGGTCAATATATTTTGGGGGGATATGCATAATAAATATTTCAAAATAGTGATAGGAACTTCTGCTGAAATGAATCATACAAAGGAAGGAGCCATCAACTCACTCCTATATTTGGTGCTTACCAACGATTTAAATTTCAGGTTATCTTTTTGTTTTTATTATATAATCATATACACACATGTATACCTGTGTGTTTATACATACCAGTGTGTGTATTTAATTTTTACATGTAAATGCCTACATTATATGATGCCACACTAAACCTCTTGTATTTTATTGCTTTTCCTTAGGCGTGTGCAGTAAAGTAATATCCTCACCTTTTCTCACCACACCCTTTTTGAAAAAGAGTTTTCAATGGTCTATTATTTGGGAAGAATAAGGGTTTGATTTTATATGGCATAATCTACATGGGATTTCTGGGTGAAAACACATGGCAAAAATAGATATTTTGAGGATACCTTTTGAACAAGGATTCTACAGAAACAGTCATTGCACCATCATCCAGAAAGAATCAAACTTTCTGGATGATGGTTACACTCTCTGAAGCATTCATTCTTAAGAGTTCTACAGAAAGAAAGAGCTAGTGATGGCTTTTTATTGAGTTAAATATTTGGATTTGGGCTTCTGAAAACAGTACACTTTTACAAGTGCTCTGTGTGAAAGCATGTTGGCGAAATGCTTAAATCAGAGGTGTCAAACTCATTTTCACTGGGGGCCACATCAGCCTTGCTGTCTCTTTCAAAGGGCCAAATATAGTTTTAGGACTGTGTAAATGTAACTACTTCTTAACAGTTAAGCAAGAGCTTGGTGCTGCCACTGGGTAAACAAGGTGGAGGCCCGATTTGGCCCATGGGCCTTGGGTTTGCCACCTGTGGCTTAAATGCTTTCCATTAATTTTCTAATGCAAAAGAGTACTGCATGTTTATTACAGAAATATTAGAAAGAATAGATTAAAAAATCACCTGTAATTCCACCAATCAAATATAACCAGTGTTACCCTTTTGGGATATGTTATTCTAGATATATTATGTATGTGTGTATAAAGTTTAAATTAAAATATGTACATGTTGCTACTTAAATTTCTATTTCCTAATATCATGAATATGTGCCTTGTCAAAAAAGAAGCCCAAGTAGTTTTACACCGTCATTTTTAAGGGTCGCTTAGCATGCCGTGGTATGTACATACTATGTAACTACTTTCTTAGTGTTGGGCATCTTAGTTGTTTCATGTTTTGTTTTCATGTTTTAAGTAACTTTGTGATGAACACCCTTGTAGCTAAATCTTTGTCCAACGCATTAATAATTTTCCTGGAAGGGCTTCCCAGAGGCGGAATTTCTGAGTTCCAGACTTTGATGTTTCTGCTGTCAATAACTTTCCCATCAGCACTGGGCACGGTTGTGCTGTTATTGTAGTGACTCTTGTTGTTGTCATTATTTAACATCCCGATGGCTTCACTTTTGTGACTGGAACCTTGGTTTCCTTCTGTGCCTAAGTGTGTTTATTACTCATGTGTTAATTTGAGATCTGTTGCAACATTTGCCTTTTGTCCACTGACTTTAGGGAGACAAATACCACAGCTGGTAGAGATGTGGTCTGTGTGCAGCTTCCTGTTGTCAGTTTCCAGCCAGGCTGTTGGGTGTCATTGATCTGATCCCCTCTGAACATCCGTTCATGAGTGTTGCAGTGCGGGTGAGTCCTTTCTGCCCCAGAGGAGTCCTGAGCAAGTGTTTCCATCTCCGAACAGCCTGGGCATCTCTGGGCTTCAAGGCAGCTAGGGAATGCTGAATAATTAATTGGTTTCCAGGGAGATATTCAATGCTATTGTTAAATATTCTTTTGGGCTTAGTACCAATTATTACTGAAGAACTCTTTCAGAGGATAAAAGTGTTTAGTGTTTTGACAGTAGAGATGGGCATTACTTTTCAAGGTTAACATGAAGAAAGATTTGGCATAATTTTGGAAGAGGCTTCACCATCTAGATGAGTTTGTTTTGGTTTTAGTCATTAACTACCCACTTGGCACTTCAGACTATATATAATTAATTTGGGTTAGGTTATTCCCATTCATAAAGAAAGGCATAGGATAGGTGGTCGTTAGTCATATCAAGATTCTTGTAGGGGTTTGGAAAGAAAAACCTGATTAATGTTTAAAGACAAAGCGAATATTTACTGTGCCTTGCCTTCTGGAATGAACGATAGTAATTGTGGGAATTCTGGCCTCTGGCTCTGAGGTGGCGTTCTATTCTGAATCCTCAAGACGTTACTTGATCAAACGCAGACCAATAAATGCTGTGTGTGTTTCATGTTGTATTCTTTAGTATCTTGGTCAAGGTGTTGGGTGGAGAAAAAAGGGATTGAAGAGAAGCACTGGGTTTTTCAAGAAGCAATTCTGCCTCTTCTACTTGCTGTGAACCCCTCGAGGGAGCCGGAGCTGATGCTGGCACTGTATTCTCTGCAATGGTGAAATAAAGGATGGATGGGCTTATTGTCACATTATGAAAGAGCGTGTACATACTGCTCAGTCCCCCAGGAACATCACAGATGCCTAAAGAAGAGGTATCTTGATTTGTGGTAATAAATAGATTATCAAACATCTCTGTTTCCCATCATTGTGATTATTAGTTCCATTTGGAAATGTTACAGCGATGGGTGTGTGTTATTTTGACCTCATGTGAAGGTTCCATAACAACAGTAAACATTCACATTGCAGGTTTTCAAAAGGCAACAAATCTGGGCGAGGTAAGCGTCCTTGGCCTGCAGTAAAGACATGTTGTGAAATTTCCCGTGACAGAAGAGGCACTCATAGCTGGGACTGGCACTTTCAAGGCTGTCAATGGTGACGACTGAGGACGCCCCTTTTTGACTTGTCATCAGACAAGTTGGCTCACGGGGGTTGCTCCAGCATGTCCTGTTTGGGCTTCAGTGGGTGATGGCAGTGCTGTCCTGGGTGGTTCCTGTTCATTCCAAGGACTTTAGTTGCAGAATACTCTTGGTATTTATTTCTCTTTTCTTACACTAATCCTCAATTAAAAACAAATACGCTTAGTATTGATAAAGCTAAGTATATAATAGGATTTCTAATCGCTAACCTTCCAAAATGTGGTAATTCATATTTGGATATTCTTTTAACATAACTTTTGTGGGATGATTTACTTTTCTTTATTTTTTAAAAAACATACATGTGTCCTGACTTTCACCGAAGCAAAGCACGTTTTCAATGACATGTTTTACAAATGGTGTAATGGAAATCCCACAAGATTTGGAGTCACACAGGCTTGGTTTAGCATCTTAGTATCGTGGCTTATTAATTGTGTGACCTTGGGCAACTCACACAGCCTCTGAAACTAGATTTTTCCATTCATTTTTAGGAATCATGATATTCATTGCTTTTTTAGGGATTAATGGCAGAAATTGAGTTAAGTGACAATATACTCTTCTTACAGAGTGACTTGGGCACTGCTCCTGGGGATGATCAGGGTGGTGGTGTCTGTGTTTTTTCTCTTTGAATCTGGGGGTTTGCGACTATGACAGAAGTGGCGCCATGAAAATTCCAAGAGAGTATTGTAAAAAGGGACATGTCTTCTCCCCAGTGGTCTTGGGACACTTGATTTTGGAACATAGCCAGCAGGCTGTGAGGAAGCTGAATCAGAGTCATGGAACACACTGCCACTGAGGGGTTTCATTGGCTATCCCCTGCCGAGGCCCTAGAGGATTCTGTCCTGTGGCTGTTGCTTTGCCTCTTCCTCACAGTGGATGCTCCAGGCACCAAGGAGCAGAGACGAGACATTTCCACTGTGCTCTGTACACAATCCAGAGTCAGAAGTCATGAAAGATAAAATTATTGTTGTCTTTGAAAATAATTGATGTATAATTGACACATAATATGATAATAATTTTATGTGTACAGCATAATGATTCCATATTGGAATATACTGTGAAATGATAACCACAATAAGTGTGTGTGTTTGTATGCATGTAGTTACCATACTTTTTTAATGGACCGCACAAGATGGGCATTAAGATTATAGCCCATTGAAAGCTATAAAGCTTATCGGCACATTTGGCTTTTATAAGGAACATTGTAGTGCATATCCGTGCACATGTGTGAACATCCTCGTACCTATTCCTGTGACTGTATGTCCATAGATTTACATTCTACTTCTGCTTTTGGTTCTTGCTCTGGTGGCATCTCCTCCAGGCAGTCTACCTGACAGCCTCTTCCAGATCCTCCCACATCTCCTTTCTTCCTGGTTAAGTGCCTCCTTTCGTGCTTCCTTTCGTACCACACATGTTTTTATTAAAGTGTGTCTACTTTATTTTCCAGCCCCCTACCAAGAGTTCTTTGAGGGTAAACATGGCTTCTTCATAGTTATAGCCCCACATGACACATCATAGATGCTCAGTACCTATTAGTACTTAGTAATTCATTTGTATGTAATTCATGTGATTCATACATCCTACATATGAGTGTGTAGATGGATGGACAGATGGACGTTTACTAACACTGAAGTCTCTGTGTCTAACTTTGCCTCCTATTCCTTTTCTTGCATAACACGAAGTTTAATCAGAACATGGATATTTCATCTTGGGATTTATATTTCTCTTTTTCCGGCTTTATTTTCCTCGGCTTGTTGGTTAGAATTCAGGGAGGTATTTCTGATGTCCTTTCACTAGGTTAAGGGAAAATGTAAATGTGACGGTTTGAATTGTTTAAAGTTGTATTGTTTTTTGGTAACGTATTACTAGGAAAGTGAATAATAAAGTATTTTAATGTGAGTGTTAATTTATTAAATCCTCACACATTTTATTCTACTTAGCCATTTCTGACTGCCTTTGGTATGTGTTAAGAAGTGTATATTTATTTTCTTACCAGTTTAATGAGATGAAATTCAAAAGGGGTGGTACTCCATTATTGTTATCCAGTGACCTTTAATAACCTACACCTTTGTTTTCCTCTGGTTGCATAGAAAACAGAATGCTGCCCATTCTACTGATTCCAAGGCATGCATTAAAAAACCAGAGGGCTCAATGGTGGGTTCCCTGGCCTTTGGAGCCCATTGCCCTGTGGGGTTAATGAATGTAAATTTATCCAATATTTTAGCTCTCAATAGATGGTGGTGGCCATTATTATTTTTCTTTTTCTTATTTTGAATAATTTTGCATTGTTGTTGTTATTTTACGGCCTCTCAAGTTAAACTCTTATGTTTTCCTGACATTGAAATATGACGTTTGTCTCAAATTGCAGCTCCCTGGTGAGGGTTACTCCTCTGCATCACTTATGTTTAAAATTGGTTGGCATAAGCTTACAATTTGTTGAAAGTCTCTAGCAGTATTAAAAATAGTCAAAAATATTGTGGCTCATTAAGTATGTGTGTGAGTAGCCGAGAGGACAGAAAATTACGACTTGGCAACGAAAGTGCTGCAGGTATCCCTAAGCCCAGAAGAGAATGGAAGGTCTCCGCTGATCCAGAATCTGCAGCAGAAACTGCACCTCTGAACAGATTTGCCTTTTTACAGTGACGGAACTTTCTCTTCTCCTTTCACACATTTTCCAGTACATCATCAGATGCTTGTTTTCTGTGCTTCATTAATGCAGCCGCTTCCCTCTGACCTAGGGCTAATGTAGTTGCTCTCCCACTCCACCAGGCATTATATTCTCTAGGTCAGTGGAAAGATCACTCTGGCTAGGGTGATGGTTTCCAGTCTTGTATTGTCTGCGGAGTGTATATATAAAAAAAAAACCAAATTCAGATGCTCACTTAATATTAGTTGTACTTTCAGAATCTGTTAGTTCTGTAAAATTATTATGAATCCAGTAATGCCTATTATGTATTATATCCATATAGTATCTATTAACATATGCATGTGTGTATATAATATTTAAGTTTTAATTACATTATATATTTAGCATACAGATAATTTTTGACGTACATATGGAATCCCATACCCCTTGGAATAACTTTTCTCTCTATCAGATTTTATGACCCACAGTCGATGGGACCATTGGTTTTTAATGTCTTCTGCATCTTTGGCAAACTTATGTTCTCTTGTATTACTATTATTTTTAGAATGGGGGAATTAAAAGCTTTGGAAACATTTTAAAATTAAGTGTGTGTGTGTGTGCGTGTGTGTGTGTGTTTAAGACTTGTAAATTAATTTTTGTATTTTGATAGGTTCTAAAACTGCTTTCATCGATGTTAGAAATTTTATCCCATTTACTGCTTGAATGATTTTATTTTCTTCTGCCATTAGCAACTTGCAGTGTACACTAGCTTAGCCTCTTAAGGGTTCATTTGGATCTTCAGAGTTATAATGCGTTTCTTGAATTCTCTGGTTGCCAGTATTAGACATGTATTAAGTCCCTGTTATATGCTCAACACCTTCCTTGGTTCTGCCCTTGGAGATGAAAGATAAAGTCCTTCCTTTCTCTGCCTATCTTTGAATACCCTTGGGCTTTTGTAAGGTTGTCGAGATTACTTCTAGATGCTTAATATGGCTTCTTAGATCATAAGTTCCATGAAGATTAGGAGCACTCTTTTCTAGGAAAATGTAAAGTTGATGATGTCGCACAGTTATGTGGCTGATCTTTTAACATTACAGTAGTGAGAATGTGGTTTAGCTGATCAACGAGGTGTACCTTTAATAAAAATTGGGTATTGCTGATCTAAAGAAGTGTTATTTGATGGTGTTTTTCATGAAATACAATATACTATATTGGGCCCATGGCAGCCAGAATGATATCGTCAGTTATTGATACTGTATTATACAAACTCTCGTAGTTGCTCACATTCAGTGTATAGGACATTAGTGTATGTTTGATGTGCATTATCATTCAGTGTAGTATAGTTATGCACTTTTCCGTGACAGTAAGTCCTCTGCAATGAATGAATGCCCGAATTTGATAGTGGGCTGCCTGCCACATCCTGATAAGGTCTTGATAGCCATCAGAGCTTGACTGAGGCTTAAAGATGGGCTGACTTAACATCCCATTTGAAAACACTGTCCTTAATGCCAGTGGTGCCCTATGATCCTGTGTTTAATGTCTTAACCAGATTAGAAATGCTTGTTTTTTTGTCGCTTTAATTTTTCATGTTTTCATTTTTCCTGTTTACCATCTCTAAGAAAAGTTATGGTATCTGTTAAAGTTAAGGAAGTTAAAGAAACAGATGTATAGTTTGTGGTGTGCTCTAGTTTTTTAATATAGAGCAGAAATTACAAGTTTATGAATTTATTTCATTGAATTCAGAAGGTTGTGGTTTTATTTGTAGATAGAAATTTCATTGCCTTCCCAGCTCCTGTCATTTTTAATTTCAGTATAACTTACAGAGTTTTAAAATATGCTTTTTTGGTAGTTTAAAAAATATTAATAAAGTAATACATGTTGCAAAGGTATATAAAAAAGAAAACTACATTTTTCTGTTACTTCCCTGTATCCCCAACCAAAAATTCTAATCCTACAAAGGTAAATGATTTAAGATATATTTTTCAGCTCTTTTATACATATACATATACATATACATATACATATACATATACATATACATATACATATACATATACATATACATATACACATACACATACACATACACATACACATACACATACACATACACATACATATACTCTTTGGGATTTTTTTTTTCTTTAAATAGCAGATATTTTACTCTTGTCTGAAAGTCTTGCTTTTAACTTAGACTATCCTTAATCACTATTTTATTGTAAGTATACCTAGTATTTTTATGTGTTGTAGAAGCCCTTGACATTAACTAGGTACTCTATTAAAGGGTTAAGAAGTGACAGCTCATTTTGAGATTTTTTTTGGAAGAGATGTATGAGATCAGATTGGAGAAATGAAATAGCTGACTAGTTCCATTGTAGTCAAGTTTTCTGTTTTTATCTGCCAAGATATAGGTTTGATTGCATTAGCAGACAACCCCAAATTATAGTGGCTCCCATATTATTGAAGTTGACTTCTGTTTTATATAATGGTCCAGCCCTATAATATAGTCCATGGCTTATGTGGTGGTTCTGTGGAGATGGGAACTTGGGTTCTATTCCATTTCTGCTCTGCCATTAAGAGAGTAGTATTACTATCTTTTTTAGCCTTCATGTTCATGTGAAGGGAACAGGGAGGCAGGTCTCTTTGCAGACATGTCTTAGAAATTACACACATCTCTTCTGCTCACATCTCTTTAGGCAGACCTCGTTCGTGTGGCCATAACCAGATGCAGTGGAAGACTTTAATCAGGGCAGCCATGTGCTCATCTGAGGATTTGGAGGCCGGGGAGAATGCATTTTAGTTGGCCACTCACAGTCTTTGCTGAAGAGTATGACTTTATAATTTTGTTCAAAAGGAATCTTGAAATATTAACATTTAGCAATTAAGTGAAAATTCCATTGATGTACCAAATAGAGGTGAAAAAAAAGATTTTCTATTTAATTTTTTCCTTGTTTTCATCAATTTATGTAGTTTGTCAAAAAATATAATTTTACTAATAACAAGACTTTCACATGTGAATAGTCTCAGCAGAATAGACGCAAAGTAAGATTTTTATTAGGCAATGAAACTATGTAAAAATAGGGAGATTTGGAATACAGCATTTTATTTCTCGGTCTGATCGAAGTTTGGCCTGTTACTGTTCTAACCTATATGTAAGTATGACACATTATCCTTACAAAGTATCTTTGCTTTAGTTTATCACACTTGCTTGCTCTAGTTAGAAAATATAAGCTAAACTGTGATACCTCTACTCAACATAACCACTGTACAATGTTTGGTTTTTAAATAGCATATGTATATGTGAATGTATGTGTATAAATGTATATGCAATGTATCTATAAATAGATACACATACATATATGACCTACAACTGCATGAACATTTGTCCCATAAGTTTTAACTATTGCACAGCTTGAATTTTTTAACCATATGACCTATGGAATGATGTCCACAGTACATGTAAAACATAAGTCCTTTTCCATCACTATTCAGCTACTTATTTTATCAATGTTTTATAATTTACTTATTGAGTTTTATTGGTGAATACTTAGGTTTTCTTTGAACTTCTGATTTGATAAACAATACCATGGTGAATATGTAGATACAATGCTGTATATTTATCTGACTATTTCCTTGAGACAGCTATTACATGCAGTTTTGCTTGGTGATAGAATTTATATTTTTAAAGGTTTCTGGTACATCATGTTTATACAAATTTACTTACATTCTCTGCAACCCTGGAGTTTTAATTTTTTATTCAAGTCTTTGTTAACCTGATAGCAAAATTCATTGTTTGATAGTTCAGTATTTTCATAGTGAATTGATTCAAATTGTCTTAAATTTATTCTTTAATTTTATCCTACTTTGAAACTATGGCTTTTTGTATTTGAGGGAGGTGCTTTTGTTCATTATTCGCCATTTTAATGTGTTTCTAGATGGTGGTGTAGTCAAGTTCTCCCTTTGTTCTTCCACTCCGTGTCATACAGTGTGTCCTTCCGTGGTGGTAATGAGCCTGCACTCAGATACCTCACGTTCTTATGTTCTGTCATTAGCTCCCTCTGGTATGTAAGGGTAGACAGTAAATGGCAGGGGGTGGAGAGAGGAGGCTGGTAGGCTTTATTTGGGCAGGTCCCTCTTTCTATTTTATTGTGAATTCAAGAATTGTGTTAGTTGCTCTTCGACTTTAGATCCCTTTAATAATACAGCCTTTGGTTGCTGTCTTCTCCATTAACCTTTCTCTCCTCATTCCCATCCTTTGTCCTGTCTTACTTCCTATTATAATCTTATTTTCTTTCTTTCTTTCTTTCTTTCTTTCTTTCTTTCTTTCTTTCTTTCTTTCTTTCTTTCTTTCTTTCTTTCACTTATTTGGGAAACAATTTTGAAAGAATTTTTTCCTTCTTTCCTTTTGGTAGTCTGGGGAATTAAGACTGAAAGCCTTATTTCTTCTTAATGAACAAGAGATGTACTGTCTCCACTTGGTTTACTTGGAGAAGTCATATTGTACCAAATGCCCATAGGCGATTACGTATTAAAAAAAAACCCAAGATGAACTGTTACAATTGCAGCTGCCCTTTTTCCTTCTGTCTGAGGGTGGGAGACGGAAAATAAGAACATGGAAAGGGTTAGAACAGTAGCAATCCTGATGTGTATCACGTGTTTTACAAGTGGGTATTCTAATACCAGTGTTCAAAGCAACAAATCTCTTCCAAAGAATATCTTTTGAAAAGTGTGAATATTAGCAATTCAGTACTTGACACATTCTGTTTAAATTGAGTGGTCTTACAACAGTAGAATCTTTGAGCAAATTGCCAGTTTCAGTGGAATTCTAAACATAAGTCTTTGTTATAATCGTTCCAAATACTTCTTTGTCTAACAAGTATTAATTTTTTCCTTCCTGTGGCCCACCTGGCTTGTGAAAGAGATAGTCTTGTCCTTTGGGTCTCATTTCAGAGTTATTTGATTTTATTGTTCTTTTTGACAAGTGCAACTTCTGCATAGGTGTATTTTCTGAAAGATTATTTTCAACTCATTGAGGTATCACAAATCCATCTTCAATAAAGGTTATATAATGAAATAACAGAATCCTTTTTTATGGCTCTCCCTGATTTTTTGGCTTTTTAAAAAATCCTCAGCTGAGGGTAAGCATATTGATTTTAGAGAGAGGGGGAAGAATAGAGAGAGAGAGGGAGAGAAACATCAGTGTGAGAGAGAAACCTCTATCAGTTGTCTCTCATATGTTCCCTGAATGAACACATGACCTAGGTGTGTGCCCTGACTGGGAATCAAACCCGAAACCTTTTGGTTTACGGAATGACACTCCTACCATCTGAGCTACACTGGCCAGGGCTTGGTTCATTTTTGATATATGCATTTTAACTATGTTTTTCTCATGAGAGGCCATTGTATTTTCAGACCTGAACTTCAATCTTTTTAATATATCTTGACCCACTAAATAACTGGAATGTGAAAGCAATTAGGAGGATAAACAGTTGTATAAGTTGCTGTTGTGGGCTCCCTGAATGCTTGTAAGATGAATGTGTGCATTTTCTACATGGAGGGGTCAGTGCACATTCCCTTTCCTTCTTCCCCATCCCCTCCTATTCATCCTTCCTCCCTCCCTCTCTCCCTTCCTCCCTCTGTCCCCACCCCTTTTATTGGAAAAAGTCCCTTTCAGTCTTCATGGGATGGTCAACCAAGGTTCTCTGCCTTCTGATGGGAGAGCATGTGACTTAAGCTAAGCCAATCAGACTCACTCATCCTGAAACTGAAATGAAACTGAGTAATGTAAGAACTACTGACCCAGGGGTGAAAAAAGGCGTAGCTCCTCCTGACTAGATCTTTAAAAATATTTTGGTTCCCGTCCTTTTTAAGGCTGTTTCTTTAGCTTTTTATTTTATTTTGTGGCAACATAAGAAACTTATTTTTTAGGTTAGTGTTTCTTTCTATTGCCAACAGAGAAGCCTGTCTGGAATATACATCTCGTGATGGTTCGATGAAGCTTTTCCAGCAGCCAGGGACCCTGGAAGGAGTATTTGCCTGGAGCAAACTAACATTACTTCACCTTACATCGAATGATACACAAATTAGAATGATCATCTATGAATTTAAAAAATCAATCACTAGAATAGAATGCTTATTGTAGCATTTTAATGCAGTTCTTTCTTGTTGTCAAGCCAGTTGGGAAGTCTGTCCCAAACAGAAGGTCGTTTGGTGAATAGGATAAGTTATTTGTATGATCCACGATTGAAACCTGGTGCCCTCTTGCCAGTGCTCGGATAGTACAGTCACCTACCGCCCTTTCCTCTCCAGAGGCTCTCATGCCTTTTTGACCACTGTTTACTCAGGTGAGAAGATTTTTGAGCTTTCTCTCCCACTCACCTCACCTGCTAGGAAATGGATCTGGATGAATTCAGAAGAACACAGGGGCTGAAGCTCTGCGCCATACATTTGAGAACACGTTCTCCTATATACCTAGACTTCTGTTAGGCTAAGTATAGGCATTTGATATGCGCTTACTACAAATGTGAGATGAGCTCATTGTACCCACATGTTAGTCCTAACTTTCTAGGATCACATCCTGATTGTCTAGGTTGGACCCTTGGGTGCTTCTGAATTCTCCAGTACACTTTAGAGACAACCTCATGTTCGCACTACAAAATGGCTCTTCATAGCCCTTGGCCAAGAGGAACAGCTTTATTCCCTGCCCCTTCCCCCAGTTTTTCTTTTTCTGCTAAGATTTTGGAGAATACCTGGTAATAGACTAGAGGTTGGCCAAAGGATCCAGCTTTCCCCAGAAATACAGCCAGACTTGGTTTCCCCACATGTTTTATGTCATGTGTTTGAGTCTGGTGGGTCTTTGGAAAGCTGGTCCCCTTAAATGTTTATTTTTTTTTCCTGTTACCTTCACTTTCCTCTGGAGTACCCTAACAAGCTTACCTGGTTTCTCTGCTTTTAGTCTCCTTCATTCAATTTGTTAATATGGCTTGAATAATTTTTCTAAGAAAATTCTTTGATCATAATATTCCTATGGTGAAGAATAGCAAGTGACTCCCTGTTTCTCTGCAGGGGCAGCATATCCTAGTGGTCAACGACACAGGCTCTGGAGCTTGACTGCTTGGGCTGACCACTGCTTACACCCTCGGTGGCATAATTTCATCTGTAAAATGGGAAACAATAATAGTACAAGTTTGGCTATTGAAAGAATTAAGTGACTTGATACAGGGTGGGGCAAAAGTAGGTTTGCCTGTGTTCATATGGAACATAATACAGTAATTAATAATGGTACATGAATCAAGTCTGTGTTTCACATAGTTACAGCTGTAAATCTAGTTTTGCCCCACCCTGTACATCTTGAGGGTTTTAATTATTAGTTGTCTTGGCTGTTGTACCTGGGACAATGAGAGTTATGCATGTGCTGGATATTTAATCAGTAGTTGTCGGTTATCAAAGTGGCCTTCCTTGTTCTAATTTCTGAGGTTAAGTTGGATTAGCAATTGTTCCACATCTGGTATGTGCCATATACTGTGCTAAATTTTGTTAATAGTATATTATGAAGTTGGTTCTCTGCAGGAGCTGCCAGTTAAGGTCATCTTGAGCTCCATTTATTCTATGAGGAACATGAGTCTTAGAAGGTTAAGCCCCAAAGTCATGCTGCTTTGCTGGTGAGGTGAGGGAGGAAGAATCCAAACTGAGATCTGTCATCTCCAAAGTGTGCTCTCTGCTCTTTGTTCCTTTTGCCCTGTTGATCGCTAACCCGTGGGGCCATGGACATTTGGCCTGCGGTGTGTCTACTTTCAAATTTCCAGTTGTTGCGTAAGAATTGGGCCATCTATTGTTTTTCTAATTAATGTAAAAGCTGTAGTGTAGACCTCAAACAATTTAGAAAAAAAGACACAATCTTTGGGAATAAAATTCATCTGCATCAAAAGAACAAACAACTTTTAAATACTTGTAAACAATTTTTTGAATTCACGGAATAACTGAATCATTTTAAAGCAGATTCAGTGGTTTATCTTGGCAGATAGTGTAACATTGCAGTGTTTTAAAAAACAGGGTCATTCTGGATAATCATTTTGTAGACACAGAATGGAAGGCAGAAGGTTGTTTATTGACTTGCAAAAGGCCACCTGGTATATTAACCACACAATTGGCATTTAAGTCCAAGTTTTCCAACTCCTTCTGTGCAATGTCTGCCCTGTGACCATCTTGTCCTTTAAGACAAGAGCGATTTTAAATTTATATGTCGTGATGCTTCTTGGGAAATGAAACCTGTCTGAAATGGCATTTGGGAGGAATGGACATGTCAGGCTGGCAGCATCTGGCTGCTACGTTTGGATTCTAGTGGTGGAAGAAGAGATGAAGGGACCTAAAGATTGGTTACTTTTACAACCACTGGATGCCTATAATGTGTGGATTATTTATAGTTTTGAGGCTTGATATAAATCTGTTATTCCTTCCACCTGGAACTTTTCCGGTTCTCATCCTCCTCAACCCACCTACCTTAGCCTTAGTTACAGTTTAGTTCTCCGCTTAAAACTCTCCCTTGGGGAAACTCTTTTTCACCACTCTGATCTTTTCTCATTTGATCTCAGCAGTGTTCTTTAGAAATTTCCTCCAAAATCCCACTTAATTTTCTCCCTTCCTTTCTTAGTCACAAACATGTGAGAGGTCGACTTTTAATTATTCCTCTTGGCTCTACTGCCCAAGACATTTTTTTTATTGGTGTAATCACGATCACTGAAAATTTCAGATTGAATACATTCTACTACTGGTACAGAATATGCAGAATGTCCCCAAATATGCCTGTCTACATAGAGACCCTCTCTCAAGTAGCATTTCACTTGCTTGTTACTTACCCTCACCATTCCTACCCACTTAAATACAGTGCATTTTTTTCCAGATCAGTCAGTACTACCCTTCAGTATTATTTGAATAATTCTTTGATGTGACTCTTCCCTTTTATGAGTGAAGAGTGCATGAAGTCAGTTTCATTTTCTGTCTTGGTCATTGTTGTATCTCTAGTGCAATGTGTGGAATGAAGTAGGATCTTAGTAAATATTTGTCAGATAAGTTAACATTTTGATGAGTACATGCAAATGTGCAGGGCGTGGAAGGCTGTGGGTGAACAGGTGAGTAGAAAGGTGAATCCAGCCAATGAGGAGCTTCCAGTCCAGAGGACAAGACAAGTAGTAAATGATGAAGTTCATTACAGGATTGACTGAATTAAAGGTTAATTGACAGATAAAGGAAAGGACTGAGTAGATGGCATTGACTAAGGAGTGATTGATTTCACCTGGGCTAGGGGACGAGGCGGTGGACCTCACGGAGGAGATGATATTTAGCTTGGCCTTGAAAGACAAACTGATTTAGTTTGTGGGAGCTGGGGAAGGTGCCACAACATGACAAATTACACTTGTGTTTTTGTAGCCCTGCTCCTCTCATCTGGCCTCTGTCCAATCAGGGCCATAGAAAGATCACAGGGTTGGGAATCAGGAAACCTGAGTTTGCTTTTCTGTATCTCACTGCTCTGGACTTCAGTTTATGAGTAACAGGAAGGCATTGCACATGACCTTGAAGGATGAGCTAAGATCACCGAGCGTGTAGTGAAACCACAACCTCTTGGGCTCTGGTGTGTCACCCAGGCATGAAGCCAAGGCTTTGTCAGCATGGGTTGGGCCTGCTTACTTGGGCGAGTACTCATAGTGAATAACCACATTTTACCCATTGATCTGCCCTTGAGGCTTTGGTCTTCGTTATCCCTTCCTATACGTGGATTTGGGAATGCCTATTGGCCTTCTGCTGAAATACCTTCCTGTACAGATGAGTTCCTAGGAGAGCTGTCACGTTATAAGATACTTGGAAACTGGGGAATGAAGAAAGAAACAAGGCAGAAGTGGAGATAAAACTGCATATATTTACAGTGGTGTCAATGGCTTTTACAGATCTCAAATTTTAATTTTAATTATAGTACATTCTGAGAACATTAATGTCCTGAGTATAATGTAGTTTCCTCATGAAATTGCCACATCTCTTTTCTTTCTCTGTTGGGAAAATGAGAAGTTTAGTCATTAGATAATCTTTGATTTTTTCTTTTAGTTAGAAAATATTATGGATTTTTTAGTGAAAGTAGGAGTAGGTGTGAATAAGTAACAGAAACATTGGTATGGGGAAGCACCTCCTTTTTATTAAAACATTATTATCTTCCCTTTCAAAAGAGGTCTGAAATAAACTTAAATTTTTAATTTTACTGTTTGTCTCTTTTTCTGGCCAACTAAAGTAGCAATCTTGGATTTTTCTCTTTTTTACTTTTTGCCCTCAAGGAATTTGCTTTCTGTTGGAAGAAAGGAATCAAAGTGATGAGTTTCCAGGTTATTAAAAAGCAGCTGCTTAGCTAATTACTTTTTCTACTGTGTAGATTCTTCTGTCTTTTTAGGAAGGAAGTGTTCAGTATACACACAGTAAATTGCAGGGGTTTTGTGTGTATTTATATGTCTCTGTGTGTATGATTTTGGTTTGATTTAAGTCCTCATTTATGATGGCAGGGATCTGCGTAGTGGCAAATGTTCTTATTTTTCTCTGGGTATTCATGAAGCACTTGTTGAGTATGAACTTTGCATTTAAGGCTTGAGAATTGTGGAGATTCAAAGAAGTAAACTGGTCCCTCTGATACCGGGTGCAGCAAGAGGGGGTCCCCCAAAAGGGATTTGGAGTGGGGCTTGGAACTCAAGGTGTCTAGGAAATATTGGAGAGACATGTAAGATGTCCTCACCCCTTCCCCCACAGGTTTGAGTTGGGGAAGGGATACATGGAGCAGGGCATGCAGGGCTATTTCGTACAGCCACAGCTTTGCAGCTAATCCATGGCATGGTCATGTAACATATCTATGGCCTTTGGCGGGTCCCTTGGATATGTTAAATAGCTGTGGCCATGCTTGGAGCCAGGGGGATGGAAGTCAGTTCTCCCCAAGATGTAAGTAGGGGGCAGGTACCCTGAGTTACAGTGCCTGCGTGGGAGCTGGAAGAAGATTGGCTCCAGGATATTGGTCCATATCTGCCTAGACTCACGATGGCAGCCCAGTAAACTTGGGATAATACAGGGATGCTGGCAGGTATAACTGATTGTAGGAGGAGTTGGAAATGAGGGTACAGAGGAAGATTGGTGTGGGGATTTAAACCCAGACACGGCAGCCATTAGGGGGGAACCATGTGGTCTTAACGAGAGTGCAGATCCCTTCGCAGCTTTGGTGAAGGGGGGGAACCACAAGGTTTTGCCAGAGTGCACACACCCCACAGCTCTGGTAAAGGAAAGAAGAGACTTTGCCTGGAAAAAATGGGTACAAAGAACTCTTGCCAGTAGACCATGAGAAGGTGCCACATGGCTTTGGATTAATTGGATATCCTGCCTGAACGGTGACACGGCTGATGTTGCCATCGGCCTGGAAACAGACCTGTGCTCTTTCCTGGAGTTAAGGTACCCTGAATTAGGGGGGGGGGG
>PVKM010011654.1:0-32831 GCA_004027735.1 Carollia perspicillata
TGATTCCACAGTCACTCTTCAAGCCTGCAATATTTTCTCTTCCATCCTCTTTCTTGGTTGATGACTTTGGTTCTTATTTCACTAAGACAATAGAATCAATCTGAAGCATTTCTACCTATTCTTATTGCCACATTTCATGTCTAGGTGTATTTCTTCTTTTTACTGTGATGCATTCTCCATGAACCTATCAAAGGTGAATCCCTCTAATCTTTCAATATCATGCTTTAAGAGACACAATTCCTGCTATGGTCCTTTTCTCTTCAGCATTTTAAACACACTCTTTGCAACTCATTCTCATTGGCATCTACATGTACTAAAATACTCTTCCTTACAAGTGCTTTCCTTAAAGGTGCATATTATCTAGTTGCTAGTCAATTTTTCTTAGGTTCCTTTGTCATAAAATCCCTTTAAAGAATAATTAACTCGAGAGAGTAATTAGATTCATATTTTTTTCTCTTGTTCTCTGTTAACCCACTCCAGAGTCTCCTGCTTGCCACCAAAGATAACTGATGGCCACTACATTGTTAAATCCAATGTTCACTTTAATCCATATTTTCGGAATTTGACAGAATTGATCATACCTCTCTTGACATATTCTATTCACTTGGTTTCTGATAGCCCATCTCACTTGTTCTCCCATCACTGTATTGGCTGCTCCTTCTCCATCTCCCTTGCTGGTCCCCCACCTGTTCTGTAGCTACAACCCTGAGCTCGGTTCTCAGATATCCCTCTCATTCTAAGCACACTGACTTCCTACAGGAACTCATTCTATTTCATGCTTTTCAAAAATGACAATCACCAAATATATATCTGCAGCCCAAACCTCTCCTTGAATTTTATATCAGTCTGTGTCTTCCACGTCTCCACTCAGATATTCAATGGACATTTCACAATTAAAAGACCCCACTTTTGATTTACCCTACATCTGTTTCTTCCACCTTTTTCTACATCTCAGCAAATGTCCACATCATTCTGTTTGCTCTGGGAAAAAATATTTAGAGTCATCTTTGACCTTTCTTTCTCTCATAGTTTTCATCCAACACATCAAAAAAGATATAGAATACAGCATGAAAATATAGTTTGTTTTTTAAAATAGCCATTTCTTACTACCTGTACTGTAACCACCCTGGTCATGACCATCATTATTTCTGGTACTATTGAAATGACCTTCTAACTAAAATCACAGTGTTTATACTTGCCTTCCCCCCTCAGATATATTCTCCAGAGACAGAAGTCACAGCCATACTTTTAAAATGTAAGTCAGATTATTCCTTTCCTACACTCAAAACCCCCATGGCTTCCTACTTCATTTAGAATAGAAGGTAACGATGTCCTCTAGATCTCGTTCCCTCTGCCTCTCCAACCTCACACTCTCCACCCTCCCCCAGTACAGCTAATTTCTGCTCAGTTTCACTGGCCTTTTCGCTATTCTTTGAACAGACAAAACTTGCCATCTTAGCGTCATGGCTCTTGCAGTTCCTTCTGCATGAAGTGTTCTTGCTCCAGTGTCAACTCTCACACTCCTGCCTCTCACAGATCTATCATCTTTCCTTAAATTCTCCATATGAAATAACAACTCTCCCTCTTTGAGTCTTCTTGTCTCCCTTACTCTATTTTATTTACTTTGATTGAACTCATCACCACATGACATATGCCAGTCTCCCACACTAACAGGAAGGGTCAACATGGAGCATTATTTTGTTCATTGTTCTATTTCTAGCACATGGAACAGTGACTAGTAAATAGTAGATGTTCCATAAATATGGATTGAATGGATAAAGATCACTGTTCTTCTCAATCAAAAGGACATTTCTGTACTTTCTAAATGTAGTCAACTCTCTTTTCATGCATCTTAATCAAAATAATAGAAAATTTAGTGGATGCTTTCACAGTTTTGTGTTTCTGCTGAGTGTGTCTTGGTAAATTGGCTCTCTTGGTTTTATAATCCCCTTGGCTTCCCACCTTTGCCAACCCTTCTCATATTTGCCAGTATGAATTTAGAAACTTATCTCAGTACTGTTTATTAATGATCTCCTATAAACTGCATAGTAAATTGTTGCAAATAATTGCCCCCAGACCTAAGGTTCATAGAACTAATGTCACAAACACTATAACTGTCAAGTTGAAAGTAGGACTTAAATTCTCTGCTATGATTACAAGCACAGAAATGGTACATAATAAGGTTTGCTTACTATTTGAAATGGCAAGTGAAACTTCGTCTCCAGCTGCACATACAAAATCACTTTGAAAGATTAAATTCCTGATACAGAAGCCAAGGACAGCGGAGCTAATTTCTCCTATAGCTAGGTAAATAGCTTCCTATGGAGGTTAGCTAGCCATATCAGTGCAACCTTTTGGCTGATAGTAAGTGGATCCACGAGTGTTGACCCCACGGTGCTAACTGGATGAATTTTAGAAGAGGTTAGGCAATCTCTTCCTGCAAAGGGCCAGAGAGTAAATATTTTAGGCTTTAAAATATTTACTGGCTACATACTGTCTCTTTCTTATATTCCTTTTTTCAAACAAGCCCTTAGAAATATAAAAGTATTCTTATCTCCAGGACTATACCAAAACAGGCCACATGCTGCATTTGACACATTGCCGTAATTTGCTGACCTCTGTTTTAGAGTTTAGCATCTTTTTGTAGTAAGTGTTATGGGTCAAATGTATAATTCCTAGGATATGAGAAGGAAAAGTCTCATTAAGATGAGGTGTTTAATAAAGGAAGCAATCATTAACAAGCAACTGAGGAACATTGTAGCCAACTAACAATCAGTGGCAGAGAAGGCAATGGAAATGAAAAGTGGAGACCACAGTAAGTTATATGGAATTTTATTTCAAGTGGTCCTACAAGAAGTATCAGATGAAGTTCTATGAGGGTAGAAAATGAATGTTGTATAAGATAGATCTCACATCAGGAAAAAAAGACCTGAGAATAGGTATTAAATAAGTATTAAAGGCCTGAATATTAATCCTGTCCTTGAGAAAAGCATGATTTACAGAGATTTGCCTGCTGGGAAGATCCCAGATGAAGTAGTTTACCAGTTGTGTACCTGTCATTAATTGTGTTCATATTTTTATTGAAGACCTAGTATATGCCACTTCTTTTAGGACAGCAGATGTAGCAGTCTACAGAGCATACAGGGTCCCTAGAGTCTAGAAGCTTGCATTCAAGTCAGAAAACAGAGTCAGTAAATACAATCAATAAGCAAACAATATAATTTCAAATAGTGTCAAGTCCTTAGTGTTAAAACATCATATATGGAGGTGGTCATGTTGGACAATAAGCCAAACTGAAAGTAACAATCAAGCCTGTACTCACTCACTGCAACAGTTCAAACTAGAGACAAAAAGTACCAGCTGACCAATGTTGCATCCCCCCCACAAGAAATAGCACAAGGGACAATAAGCCAAACTGAAAGTAACAATCAAGCCTGTACTCACTTACTGCAACAGTTCAAACTAGAGACAAAAAGTACCAGCTGACCAATGTTCCATCCCCCTCCCAAGAAATAGCACAAGGGTCAGATGGATGAAGTGCAGCAGCGGGGAATAGTCTCACTGAAGAGGAGCCCGATATAAAAAGCTCCTTTGTCTTTACAGATCCATAAGCTGGGAGGAGGGAAAGAGGGAAGAGCTAGGAGGAGAAAGGTACTCAGTCAAAATATCTGTGCCTCAGCCAAGAACCCTAATAAAGAGACCCCGAATAGAAGAGCCTAGGCTAGAAATGCAGGTGTGTGTGTGAGAGTAGAAGCATGGTTGGTCTGGTCAGGGAAAGGAGGAGCCGAGTCCTAACAGCAACTCCCTCTGGAAAACTGCAGTGGGGTGCAGAGGCTTGTAAAGCCTGTCATTCAAAGCCTTGTGATTGCTTCTGGTTGGGCCTGATAGATCACACAGAGGATTTGGGCTAGAGATAGACTCTTCACTTAAAAAGCTGTTTATATATACATAGACATGGGAAAGTCTTGCCAAGGAAGTAGATCGTTAAGCTGGCACTCAGATTACAAAAAGAAGGCCACAATATGAAGAGCAGTGGGACTAGCATTCCAGCAAAGGAAGAAGTTTTTAAATGATACAGCAATAAATTTGAAAGATTCAAGGAAAAGTGGGAAGGCCACTGTATCTGGGGCATGGTGAACCAAGAGAGGCTGCTATGAGATGAGACAACTCATTTCCTGAGCTCCTGCCATCTTCTCCCAGGCAGTTGTCTAGGAGCTGGAGATACTGCCTGAAAGAAAACATAGTCTCTGCCACCACCACACAACACACACTTTCCTTCTCGGCTGCAGTTACTGCAGTTAAAAAGAAAAGACAATACAGAACATACGTTTAGTGAGCTTCACTGTATCAGAGACTGTGCTGAGAGCATTACAACATTAACTCCTCAAAGCAACTTTGTGAACTAGGCTTCATAATACATGTTTTTACCTATAAAGCAAATATATCTCAGAGAGGTTAGGAAAATCAACAAGTACAACCACTTGCCAACTGAAATGACAGCCCACATCCTTGCTTCTACATCTCAAGTGACGGGAAGTTTGGAGAGAGGTCAGTATGAAGTAGACCTCAAAGCCTCTTTGCTCAAGAACAGATGACTTACTGTTAAGTTGCACCTTCTTTTCCCAAACATTTTACCTAGCTTTGTCTATGGAGTAGTTTATTTGAGAGTCTTAGATGACACTGACTGTATAACTAGTCTAAGTGCCTGATGTTGCAAAGGCTCGAAGCTGCCGAGACAAGTTGGTAAGCAGATCACAATTCCAGTGAACCTCACAACACCCCACAAACAGCCCAGGATACCCTGGGACAACCATATGTCTCCCATTGTGCCATGACAATTTTATGTCCACGTGGTTTCAGAAGCACCATTCTCACTAGTATCTTAAAGTAGGAAACAGTCTTTTTAGAAGAATGGATGACAGCTTGAAAGAAAGAAGAAGTAGGACATGACAAAATAAGAAAAGCCTAAGACTCAAGAGCTCTGTGTTATTAGCCTGTCTCAGAAGTCAATTTTTGTGTCTTTCTTGCTGATCTATTTCATCTTCTCTTCCATTTTGGTTCTATCTTACTAAGAATACCAATGTCAAGTTATAGCAAAAAGAAATGTGTGTCTTACTGTTTTTATCTTTAAAATGGGAATAACATATACTTACATTAGAAAATCTGAGTGGGATAAAAATAATGTGCCTTGCATAAGTACAGAGAAGTGTGATTATACAATGAGAGTCTTTTTCTGGTGTGAATACTTTTCCCCATTGCTTAGAACGTTTCCCAAGGTTTAAATGGAATGTCCTTATAATCACCTGCATTTGCTATACTGTTTCTTTATTTGCATACCATCCTTCAGGTCTACAAAGAGAATGATTAATATTTTAAAGTAGCAGCACAGGGTGTTTGTTAGACTGCCATTCTATCCAGGGCATTTTAATGCAATTGCGCAATGTAACTGGAGTGGAGACCTCAGGTTAATATCTACTCTCTTTCACTTTCAACTTAAACAGTAAATTAGAGATGATTCGCTCTTTTTGAATGTGACAGAGACCTTTTCAGATGAAATGTCTTTAGGCCAATTTGGTTGCTGGAGTTGTTGGGCCCCCATTCCTGAGGGTAAATACTATGGTGACTTCGAGAAATACCTCTCAGCTTCTTAGAAAGGACTGCTTTTCAAATGCAATAAGGACAGGCTAGAATACCAAACAAAACTCAGCATTGGCCCCTTCCTTTACCAACTTATCTATTCAGATCGAGCAAATATTTTCCTAAGCAAAAGAATTAGAGTTTCTCTCCATTCACTCTTTTTCCCTTGTATTGATTGGAGCATCAGTGATTCCTTTTTCATTCCTGAAAATATACTGCACATTCTTATCCACCATAGTTTTGAAAGGCTGCATCGTCTAACTCTTAGTTTGTTTTCTAAGTTGAAATACTCAGTGCTACCACAGGCTGTCAAGCATTTCCAATGCAAGCTGAAGCAATTAACCTCTCTTTTGTGCTGTCTTTTCCCCAATTCTTTCAATGAGGTGAACAATATAAAGTTAAAAAAGAAAAAGTCAGATGCCATAGAGTGGATACATTCTGTGTAGATAATCATAGGAAAAAATTCATTATTCTAACCATTCATATGCAGATTAATTTTCTTGCTAATCTTGTAGAGTTTTGCACATACTAAGTGCTCAAAAATGATTACTTTTTGCTTTATTTCACTTGTTTTTAAGAAATGTGAATGAATGGTGCATTTGTATCAAAATTTCTCTCTGGATTAATTTTAATGAAACTAAGCACATTTGCTGGAAAGATCTGTGAGCTTTTAGTTATTATCAGCATAATCCATTCAAAGACTAAATCACATTTATAATCTGAAATCCTATAGGAGTCTCCAGTTTTAGGACACTGCCACTATAAAACAGCCTTCGAACAAAAATATTGACAGTGTTTAAAACACCGAAGGAGAGAAAACATCTTAAAAGAAAGTGCTCTAAATAATTACAATGAAAGGGGAACAGTAAATCCATATAATATCTAAGACTAGGGTAATCTCTTCTAATCTTTTCCAATTTATTCAGTGAGAAATGAGAAAGTTTAGCAGAACTTGATTATAAACAATTAAGTATGTAAAAAAAAGTAATATTGTGTCATGTATTTGCATTCTAGCTTAATTTCCTTCTTGTACCAAAATAATGTAGATTTTATAACTGCTTTTATACTTTTTATTTTAATTTTTAAAGATAACATATTGTAAAGAACCAAATGTGAATTAAGAGCTCTAATATCAGAGGAAACCTGGACTAAGGAAAATAGGCAAAGGCTTTAATAGCACTGTTTGTTTTAAAGCAATACATGACATTATTTCTCTTAATTCAGACATACAACCAGATGCACATCGTTTGTTCCCCTTCAGGCTCCCAGTTTCAAGAGCGTTAACTTCCTATCACATGTCAGGTAGGGTGTTTTGCAGTGCAGGTCCCAGCTGGACGTGATACGCAGAGTTACTTCTTGACCACCTCTGCTGTGCATGTTCCTCCCACTGACTTTTGACTGTATCACCATGAAGTAAATGACACCGTGAACTTTTTCATCCCAGTTCCTTGAGATCAGAAAAATAGCTAGGTCACAGTACCAATTTCTGGGGGACAAAATTCCACATGTCTACTTGGATATGTGGCATTAAACAGAAATAGGGCCATATGTAGAGAAATAGGGCCTTACTTGATCTTTAAAAGTTTTTTCTAAGGAGCTGATAATACTATTATGATGTTACAATACACAGTATTGGATACTGCAATACACAAAGGTAGAAATAATATTTAAATTATCTATACTGTGACTGTCTTCTTTACATTTATTTCTCCCCTCCAGCCCTCCTCCTTGTCCCACCCCACTAGAATTCCTGAGGTATGCAGAAGGAACACACAGCTGGGCCTAAGAAAGTTGTATTTATATATGGGCTGTGTATTTTAAACTATTTACACTGGTGTGTAGAAGAAATCAAGAGATTTTGTTGCCCGATAAAAAGCAAGGATAACACAGGGATGGGAATTGAGAATAATAAACGTTAAGAGCCTCAACAGCTGACATTTAAAATGTTTACAAACCACAACATTTCCATTAACATAAGTAGTGATATTATAAAGCAATAAGATGCAACATAAAGAGACAGAAATATCTCTGCATTTTCTACATCAAAACAAATGGTTCCAGATGACCTCTAAGCTTTTCAGGAAATGATTCTACCTTAGTCTTAGTTCTTGGGTAGTGTAGATATTGGTAGAGTTCAAAAAAAGCATAAAGAATGAGGACAGTTTCTTTTAAAATTACAATTAATTTCTTCTACAGAACATTATGTCCCAGTGCTCCTTAATGGCACAATCAACCCCTATCTATTTACATTAAAAGATTTACATTAAAAGATTAAGCTATAATAACATTTTTAAATTTTTTCCTTAGTTCTCAACAAAGTACATTAGTTCAATGCAGACTCCTCAATTTGTCTAATCACGTTTGATAATCTGCAAAATTCAGTAATTTGCCATGAATCTCCCAGTCATTAGTGTTGATTAGGGAGGTTCTCCCTTGTACCAGATGGTACTGAGGGAACAGAACAAGAGAGTGGGAATAAAATGTGTTTTCTGAAACCCTCCTACATGCTACTTTAAACAAAAACTGTGATTTTTAAGAAAAAAATGCATGCTAAGAGCTGAGAACAAAACACCTTGCACTTATAGATCATTTTAAACCCAGGGAATCCACCAAAAAAGAATTCATTAATGACACCCTTATGATCTGGGTGTAGAGGGTCCCTATGGCAATGATTTTCCTTTGCACATGAAACAAAACTGGTAGTCCTTGCAGGGAGGACCCTGTATTAACTCTGCCCTCTGCTCATTTTTAAAATCCCCATCATTTGTAGATGAAGAGTTAGCAAATCCTTCTTATCCCATATTGTCCATTGAGGGTTTGGTTCCTAGGACAGGAAGAAAAAAAATTGAAATAGTTTCAGTCTTTAAAAGACCTGATATTTCTTAACTATGATCTCCCCCCTAAACAGGAACCAAGTATTATTTCTCATTACAAACTCTACATCAGTTATAGGTGCATCACGGGCTCTCACCAAGTAAATGTAGAATCAATATGTAAATGAATGAATACCTGAAAATGAATATGGCTTACCCTTGTCCATAAGTTACTATTTCTGACCACCCTGACCACAATGCTTCTGCATCCTTTCATGAATCCCTGCCTTAGGTTAGGTTGCCTCCATGAGAAGAACTGAAGCTAATGATTTGAGTGAAAGTTTCTTTAGAAAATGACTCCAGGAGGCCTAAGTACTGGGTTGAAGGAGTGAGGTAGGAAAGAAAGTTTATACAGAGTGTGTCAGTGAATAGGTTATCATGGTGTGATGTACAGCCAGGGCTCAGTCTTTCTGGGGATTCCTGGGACACTCCATGAATTAAGCTACATCCCAATTCATCCCACCCAAGGGGCAAGGACTAGGGCATTTACCCATCAACTTCTGTCCATCAGTGGTTAACGTCTACCCTTAGAATTGTTAACAACCAGGCACTTCCAGCTTGCCCCACAAAAGAAACGAGAATCATAGGTGCTTTATAATCAGAATGCGTTAGCACGTACAAATGGTGAGTGCTGAGCAGATGTAGGCAAGGCACCTGTGGGAACTGGAAGACTCTCTTATTTTAGTAGACTCTGCAGCCTTTTCCCACCACTCTATGACAAAACCAGCATAGACCCAAAGTGTGGCAATCCAAACCACTTACAAGTTTATTGTCATTTTGAAACAAATTACCTACACTGGTGCAAATATGCAGGCAGGCAAATGTTGTATCTTTTTGCCTTACTAAGCACACAACTTAAGTTCATAACTTCTCAATTTATTTTTCATCAAGAGAACAGCTGAATGAAGATATAAAAACAGGTCAAAAAATTTTTTAAAAATGAAAGACCATTCACTTTTGCCATCAGTCCTGTTAAAATGTGTGGAGTCCATATAAAAAAAAGGGCATCTCATCACAACTAATGCAGGAAGATTACACTCACAGATTCCCCCAACATGGGTATCATTTCCCTAGCCTTTTTAAATCTATCACTCAAGATACTCCAGCCAATGTTTAGAACCCATCAACCCAAAAACTTCAATAAAATGTCTAATTGATATTTAAAAGTAAGAAACTGACTATATCTTGGCACACAACTGACCTCAGGACTTTTTGTTCCCATCGAAGTTTTTTATTATTGGGTTGGCCAAAAAGTTCATTGTGGGTTTTTTTTTTCAGTATGATGGCTCTAGTAGTGCTTAGTGTTCTTTAATGTCATTTGAAATAATTTTGTTAGATCATATGGTGATGGCTGTCATGTCAGTGTGCATTTAAAAACTTATCAAAATTGGTGAATTTTTGTGCAGTCATTTTAATATCAAAGATGAAAGAAATGCAACATTTTGGGCATCGTATGCTTTATTATTTCAAGAAAGGTAAAAATGCAACTGAAACTCAAAAAAAGATTTGTGCAGTGTGTGGAGAAGGTGTCTTGACTGATTAAACATGTCAAAAGTGGTTTTCAAAATTTCTTGATACTATTGACATTTTGGCCAAATAATTGTTTGCATTGGGTCTATCTTATGCTCCAGAGGAGGTTTAGCAGCACCCCTGGCCTCTACCCACTAGAAACCAATAGTGGAAAATAGCCGACACACTCAAAAATATCAAAATCAGTAAAGTTACTAGTGAAAAAAAATGTGTCTTTTATTTTATGTAAAAAAAACTAAACAGATTTTATGACCAACCCAATAAGTATAGCATCTGTAAAAACTTGATTTTCTCCCAGAATTATCCCACATATCTTCATACTTCACCTTCCTGTTGAGAAAGTTTAGAGCTCTCAGCATGAAAAGGCTTATGTGCTGTGATTTGAAGGAGGAACATGCACAAAGTAGGAGGTTTTTGGATGGAAGAACTACCCCGAGAAGGTTTCTTAGCATGCTACTATACTTAAGTCCACAGGCCCATATGGCCTCAGCAATCTGTGTCTCTGCCCACATAGGAGCTCCTGATGTGCTTCAAAAGGTAATCAGCTCTTCTCCCTCCCCACAAAAATACATAATTAGGGCATTTGCTAAAGTCCAAACAGTAAGAACAACCACAGAAGGGTTTATTCGTGTAGTTACTGAAAGATAGAACAGCTTTTTCTCAGTTTCAACAGCTGTTGCTGATCCTTAAATCTGACAAAAACCCATGTTGCTATTCTACAACTCACTCTGGTTGCTAATTGTCATCAAGGTTATTGCAATGAACACTGCTTTTTAAACTATTCTAGTCTCAGCCCTGGCTGCTGTGGCTCAGTGGATTGAGTGTCAGCCCATGAGCCAAAATATTCTAGTCTCTACTGTCTAGTCAAGGTAAATTTTGTGGTTCCCCCTTTCCTATTTTGTTTCTCTGTTGCTCCGTTCTAAATTGGAAAACACATTTTTTAGAGATTAGAAAACACGAAGCCTTGCAAAGGTTAATCAGGTTTTCTGAGAACACGCAGCTCATAATGGCAGAGCCCACACACCCACACGTGACTGACACCCAGAGCTTGAGCCATTGTCACCACGCAGTCTGGTTCCTGCGTCGTGTTTGCAGCGGTGACATGACAGCACCCAACAGAGGTATGGGGGGAAATTTATGCTGCAAGTAATAAGACATTAATGGAGAAATCATCAGCAACTAAGAAAAAAGGAAAAGATCACAGAACAAAGTAATAGAGAAATAAGAAATGAGTCAGAGAGTAATAATAGTTTGCATGTAAATGGTACTAACATTTGCTTCAATGTTATCAAAGCATTTTGTGCATATAAGTTACTCAACATTCATAAAAGAATATCTGTTAGTACCTACAATATTCCAGGCACTATTCTGGGTACTGTAAATACCAAAACAAAGCCATGGGCCTTATAGATTTTCCGTTGTATTGGGGCCAAGAAACAACAGGCAACAAGGAAACAAATGAATAGCTTAAATAACACCAGGTAGTAAATGCATCATAGTCAAGGAAGAAGGAACTAATATTGAATTATGCAAAACTATTGAATTAATTAGGTAATTTATTTAACAGTTGAATTAAAACTACTCAGTTGATGCCCTTAGTTCATTATTCTAATTCTGGTTCTAATTTAAGCATTTAATTCAAGCATTTAATTTAAGAATCTAGTTTTTTATTGAGTTAATAAATGATGCTATTTCAGATAGGTAGGATTCACTGAAGATATAAACTTTGAATATCACTTTGTAGTTAATTGCTACTCTGAACACAGCTTCTGGAAGGCAGAGGAAGAGCTTTACTCACTTTTCTAGAGGAATCAAAGTCCCGGATCAGTGAAGTGACTTCCCTACTTTGTCATTATATAGCATAGAATGAAATAGAGAAGTTTAATAATAGTTGTGTATTATTTCTATGATCTTATTTGTCCCATTGGTTAGTTGCAGCTAATATCATTATCTTGTTTTCTAAAACGGATGAGCAAACTGAGAAAAAGAATCATTGAGAACCTTACCCAAAGTCAGAGAAGGAACAGTCTGAGTCCAAGCTGAATTCCGTCTTCACAGCTCTGCTCCTGTGTTCTTGCTGTACCCTCCAGCACCTTCCAATGGAGCAACAGGCTTCCAGTAAATATTGACTCAACCTTTATCCTATAGTAATTTAAAGTAGCATATGTATTTCAGTGAGTCTCACCCACTTACCAACTCAGGCTTCTTAAAAAGAACAGGCTGACAGTAACCAGAGGGGAGAGGGGAGGGAATTTCAGGGGAAAAAGGGAAGGGATAACAGGAACAAGTATAAAGGACACATGGACAAAACCTAAGGGGGGGGCGGAAATGGGAGGGAGGTGGGGAGCACTGGTGGGGTGGACTGAGATGGGAGTAAAAGACAGAAAACTGTACTTGAACAATTAAAATAAAATTTAAAAAAAGAACAGTGCTGTACTTCAAAGGAATATGTGAACACAATTCTTATAAGTTTGTCATATTCATCATTCATGAATATTTATTGATTTTTTCCTAGAGTCTTAGATGTTTAGAAAGCACAGATACTTATAATATCTGATGAAGGACATGAAAACTCCTCCTAGATAAATTTATAAAACTTCAGGATGTTCACAGGCTTTGAAGCATATTCTTAAACCCACTGGGGTCAATGGACTTCCAAATGAAGAATCTTTGATAAGATGTGGACCCACACTTTCCATAAGAGCAAATGAATTAACCATGTCTCCTTAATTATATTCTCTGCAGTTTTTAATACATATAATGTCCACTAAGACAAATGTCTATCAAGATTAAAGGAGAAGGCAGGTCAAGATGCACATAATGTAGAGAGTTAATAGAGGACCCGAATTGCATAGATTTGGCTTCATTCTGTGAGCTTTATATTCTTGGATATAATGCTTACTATTTTTAACTTAGTTTCCTCATCAACAAAATATGAAAACAATTACTATATTTTTTAAATTAGATAATGTGTGTCAAGTATCAAGGTCACTGCCTACACTTCTGTACATACTCCGTAATCAATCATTATTTAGTTCGTTACTATTGTTGTCATGGTGTTATGGCTGTGAGTGGGTATTACATCAATACATTACTGCATAGACGGTCCCTCCCTTACGATGTTTGGACCTCGGATTTTTTTTATTTTACGATGATAGGAAAGCAATAGACACTCAGTACAAACTGTACATTGAAGTTTGAATGTTTTCAGGCTACCAACGTTCAGTACGACACTTTGCCAGGAAGCCGGGCCGTGGCAATGAGCCACGATGACTAATCAGGCATGTGTTCATGAAGGTACACAACTGATACCCTGCAGTGTGCTATGCTGTCATTGTGTTTGAATATCGTGTTTTGACCTAGGCTAAGCCATGACATTAGGTAGGTTAGGTGTAAAATAGTGCATTTTGGACTTAGGAAATTTTCAACTTAAGACGGGTTTATCAGAATGTGACCTTCTTATAAGCTGAAGAGCATCTGTACCTCACTGTGATAGAATTTTGACAAAAACTTCTATTTTATGTGAGAAAACATTACTAAACAAAAAGCCTCAAACTTGGGCTAAAGAGAAAACAAAAGATGTGAACAGAAGATGTTACGATATTAACTTATTCTAATTAAATACCATTCTATGTGTGCGGGTACTTTGTAAGCCTAGCATGGTATTTAATTAGAGTAAATTAATAATGTAACACAAAAATAATAGCTGATATTTCAGTATTTCACCTTTCTTGATATTTTAAATTTTTGTTCTATGAGCAAGACAGACTTATATGGATGAGATTTTAGTTGGCCACATTTTCCATTAGCAGAATTATATCTCCAAATTTGGAAGCATTATACAATGATAAAGAGGATTAACAGAAAGGAAAGAAAACCCCCCAAATGTTTCCGCTGCATCTGGGGATATGCTAAACAACATCTGAACAAAGATAACTGACTTTTCATTGCCTTCATTGATATGTTTGGATTTATCTACAAGAAAGATGAGACAGTCAGTATTTGTATATGTGGATATATTTGTCTTAAATATTTACACTGTGAAAACTGTTTAAGCATTTCAAGGAAGGTTTGTGAACTCCTTATGAAGCTTTAGTTTAAATGAAATTTGTTGAAAATGTCAGCATAAGTGAAACCATTTGCTGACCAGAATGATCCTTAGGTTATCAGGCTGATGGAGAGTAAGGAAGCGTAGGTACACATATTAATTCGGACTGACTGCATTTTTCTCACTCACAAAATGCGACATAGTAGAGGGTATCTAATCAGCAGTGACTACTCAGGACTTCTAAGTTTCACTCCCTCTGTCTTCATTGTAAACACCTTACGACAGAAAGCCAATTGTCTAAACCCAGCTCAGTCTCATTCTTTAATTGTGGCTGGGAAATCAGACTTCTAGCCCCTCTGTAACTAGCTCTGACCACTCAATATTTGTCCAAGAAGATACAAAGAGAGGTGTTTTCTAGGGACCCTGGGAAATCTCCTTAAGGAGAGGGGCCGTGCCCTGTGCTCCCATTCCATTTCTGTACTGAGATGCGAACCTGTTGGTAGAATTTGTGTGGCCATCTTGGTTCACACAGTGCACACTTGGGAAAGCAGGGCAGTAAAATATATTCCCAGGCACCTGGGAATCTGATGACTGGGGAGGTGCTATGTTGTGCTGTTTTAGGATATGAAAGTGGTAAATTTCTCTCTCTCTCTCTCTCTTTTTTTTTTATAATTTAAAACTACACCAAATTCCAACTTTTACTATTTTTATTACCATGTACTTACACAATTTCTTTCTTTAAACTTGATGCCTGGCTTTCATATCATTGACTGTCACTTTTCAATTCACTTATTCAACAAATATTTAAGAAGAACCTACTGTGTGCCTGTCACTGGACTACCAACTGGCAATTGATCAAAAAAAAAAAAAAACAGAACAGATTTTGACTATGGAGCTTATAGTCTATTGGGGAAGCCAAGCATTAAACAAATAGGCAAAGAAATAAACACATAATTATAAACTGTAATATAAAAAGGGAAATAATATAACAACAATTAAAATATGATCTTGATTTGGATTGACATTTAAAACAGAATTCTCTAGAAATGATATTGATTGAAATCAAGGGTTGTGCAGATACTGGAAAGAGAATTGGAGGAGAGGAGCATTTAAAAATATCATCAGCCAAGAGAGGATTTAAATCACTTCAGAAATTGGGAGAAAGTCAGTATGGCTGAAGATTAAAAGGTGATGTAAAAAGAGGCAAGAGATGCCACTGAAAATGTAGGTGAGAGACGTATCATAGAGTCTGCTGGTAATGTTGATTTCCCATTCTGTTTCAAAGGTGATAGGACTTATTGACGGAATTTAAGCAGAGCATAAATACACTTACTTTTGCTTTAGAAATGCTAATCTTGGTGTAAGGGAATGGACAGATGGGAGGGGGCAAGAGTAGGACATGAGGAGAGTAATCAGTTTCAGGGATCCAGGTAAGGGAAGTTGATGGCTTGAACTGGAAGTGATAGCAAGGAAGGTGAAGAGACATGCAAATATTTGAAACCTGTTTCACTAGCAGTATTGACAAAGTAGGAAAAGAAAATTAAATGGGGAGGGGTATTTTGAACAATGGCATTATGGCACCAATGCCTAGGGAAAAGGAAGTGCTATATTCTAGAATAGAGAAGCCAGGAAGAGAAGATCAAGAAGAAAATTAATAAAGTTTCCCTAACCTGGTTCCACTAAACCTGTCTGTGACACATCCAAGTGGGAATGTCAAGTAAGGAATTGGATAAACAGTCATGGGCTTAGAAAAGTAACAAAAAGGCAAGCAATTTATATCTCTGTCTGACTAAAAACCCTTCAACAGCCTCTCACTGTCAACAGTATAAAAACATCCAATTCAAAAGAAAAGTGTTCTTTTCCATTTATGATTAACCACTGATCCTCTTTTCTTGTATACTACTACTACTACTACTACTACTACTACTACTACTTGTATACTACTATGCCCTCCCAAAGTCCCCTGCCCTAGTCATACTGGTCCCGGAATACACCAATAATTTCCATAGCTATATGCCTTCTTCATTCATATTGTCTGCAGCTGGCATGCAGTTCCACCCCTGCTTCACTCATAGTCATTGCACCATGGCAACAATAACAATAAACCAAAGAATGATTGATTATGGAGTATGTACAGAAGTGTGGGTAGTGAGTTTGGTCCTTGACACAAATTATCTAATTTCAAATGAATGGTGGTCACTTGCACATTTCTTTGGTAGGAAAGTAAGTTCAAAACTAATAAACATTATATCCGAGAATATAAAACTCACAGAATCAAGCCAAATCTGTGTAATTTGGGTCGTCTGTGAACTCACTCTACACTATGTGCATCTTGGCCTACCTTCTCCTTTAATCTTGACAGATATTTGTCTTGATGGACATTATATTTATTTAAAAAACTCAGAAGGGGGAAATGAAAAGTGACTCTGACCATTAAAGGGAAATTTTACAAATAGTAAAGTATAGTAACATGGGTGTGAACAGTTAGGCACTTCTACTTGGTATTTACCATGTAAAATAGTTGGTGGAAAAGATTCTCCAAATAAATTTACACCTGGGATTATTGGGGCCATTTGGTCTTTATCCTCAAGAATGACAAGAAAATAGTAAAGACTCTTTAATGTTTGTTTTGGCTTTTATTGAAAAGAATTTATAGAATATTCCAAGCTCAAATAATCTTTCGGCAGAGAATTAAGAAGTAAAGGAGACTAAGTAGATATCCCGGCCGCCTTACATTAGTTGAGGAACTAGATAGAAGTATATATTATGTAAGCCATGATCAGTGTTTACGGCCCTTTATCACATGAATACCAACTTCCAGGGAACCAGCAGCTGCTTGCTACGATGCATTCCAACTTCAGAAAATTTCCAAAAAATAGCCTTACCTCCATAGCAGGGAGGCATAGGTGTAGTGCTATTTTCAGAAATGCAACCTACTGAGATCAAGACATTAGTTTTCACTAGTCTACTAAAGTTTTTTAGGAAGGACAAATAAATAGTTAGACAAGTAATTTGCAGATAATTATTCTTGAGTGGAAAATTTTTCTAGACATTATTAAGCCTATAATAGAATAGATTATATAATGGAATTAAATTTTGTTGACAAGGCAAGAAAAAAAGTGATTTTTAAAAGTCTCTGTAAAATAGCCAGTTGAACCTAAACTTCTAGTTCATCTCACCTTCAACCCATTCCGGATATGAAAGGAAATTATCAACATAATATAAAAAGAGGAATTAGCACTTGAAAATATCACTCATATGCCAACAAAATTAATGAGAAATAACTACTATATAAGTGCTATTGGTCCAAAGGATGTCATGACTCTTGCTTGAAAACACAAGAAAGCAAATAGAGGGGATGTTGTTCCCTATAACTTGAAAATATAAGAGCTGAGGTTGAGAGAAGGTCCTAATACAAATCAGATGCACTTTTCCTGGTTCATTCTTCCCAAGGAAATTGCACAACAGAGTGCTGGACAGCTTCTCCAAGGGGGAGGGTGGAAGGGTAACAAGTAGAAAGACAGCTTCCCGCTGACATGAGAATGAAACAACATTAATAGGGAGGCCAGATACCACCATGCCACACATCTGTAAGCAAGGCCAAGCGAAGAGAAAGAGTGGACGCATTTGCTTTCAGACAAAATTTATTAAACATGCATTCTCATGAAATCACACACCCAGACTATGCCCCTTTCCCACTCTGTAGCTTCAAAATCACTCAATGACCATCATAAGCTTACATCAACCAACACTTAAAACAAAAAAAAAATCATTTAAAACTTCATTAAAAATATGTCCAAAAATAACAACACAAACAGAACCTGCATAGATCACAGTTTGTGATCTATATTTAAGACAATATTTCTGGATTCTGAGAAAAGGTAAATTGTCAGCAACGGCCAGATAAAGAGTTTTTTGTTTGTAAATTTTGTTTTGTGGTTTTCAATCACATGTAATGTTTCTTTACAAAAACAATAAAAAATAATGACAGAAACAATTGTAGCTAAAATTCAATCATTTAATTATGTCCCTAAATAAATGTAGGAATAATAAACCTGATACTATAATAAGATTTTAATTATCAACGTTTCCAAACCAGTATCAGGACCAATGCTTACCTAGACCTAGCAAAGCTGTTGACATTTAAATTCCAAAAATACCATGGAAACAATTTTCCTGTGACAGATAAAAGCTATTGGTAAAATTAATTTATCATGAATGTGTCAGATAGACTGATTATATTGCAATAATAATTTGAGGAAAACCTTAAGCCTGGCTGAGTGAGTGTCTAAATGTTTATTGCAAAAACTTTATTTTTTGAACTTTCTTTCTAGATTATGAATAGACTATTAAAGAGAAAACTACAGGTCCAAACTGGCATCAATTGTGCCAAAGGCCATGATACCAAACCTGGATATCATACCTGACCTAACTGCAGTTTCAGCCTTCAGCAACCAGTCTGGAACCTTCCTGTGAAAACCAATGAGGTAATCTGTCACTTGGGCCCTCTTGATGTCCCCCATCCCAACACACACACATAGGAAGAACAGGCAACCTTTAAAATAAAATCCTCACTGCTTCCCTCACAGATACAGAGAATAGGCTGATGGATGCCAGATGTGGGGAGGTTTGGGGAGAAAAGGGTGAAGGGATTAAGAAGTATAAATTGGTAGTTGAAAAATAGTCATGGGGATGTAAAGTATGACCTAGGAAATGTAGTCAACAATATTGTGATAACTATGCACATTGCTAGGTGGGTACTGGAAGTATCAAGGGGATCACTTTGTAAAGTATATGACTGTCCAACCTCTATGAGGTATACCTTAAACTAAGATAGAAGAAAATGGAATGTAAACTGTAATTGAAAAAAACACCATGCTGTTCCCTTTCCTGCCAAAAAAAGATGTCCTGGCCTAAAAACAACCTTTTCTTTTTTTCTGCTAATAGCTCCCTTGGTTCACCCTTCTTCTTATGAAAACATGTCCATTTTGTACAAGTCCTTGGAGTGCCCTTCTTGCTGGATGGGATGCTGCTTGACTCATGAATCTCTTAATAAAGCCAATTAGAAACGTACTGAATTTTTGTTTTTGGCAGAGTGATATCATCCACCGTTAAAAGCTTTACATCAGCAATGTACACCCCTAAGTCTCCACAATTTATGTAGACACAAAGAAATTGCAATTTCCCGTGGTTGTCTATTTTGATTCCTATCTACTGTCTAATGTTCTAGGTGATTATGTAAGTGGATTATAAAGGACACAGCGTACAGAATTGTCCCTCCTCTTATTCAAATGCTGCCCCATCCTTTCCCCTGTGACCCAATAAATAAGCTGAAGCTCTATGCTCTGCCATCAAATAACTGCTTCACTCTTCACAGGAACCCCTAAAACTTTTACACATTTCTCAATGTTGAATTTGAAACTTGATGTTTTCTGCAGTAAAGGTTTCTTTTCTATGTCTCTAGTTGGCATTTAAAAACCTCAAGCTATGCAATGAACTGCACATTAAAAGCTCTTTCCTGCAGGATGTAAAATGCCAAAGTGATATTTATAGAACTGTAAATATCTTCCTCATTGAATTTAGAACTGTTATGTGTAAGGGCAAGAAGTCACTACTTAGAAGTGCTGAGGAAAATTAGAACAAAGTCAAATAGGTAAATTTTCAGTCATAGTTCAATCTCACCACTGCAGATGTCTCCATTATGAAAAGTCAAGTAAGAAGCAAGTGTGTTATGGCGAGACCTGAGGAATCATTCTTCCTTTAATACATGGAAACTTCGCCTTGAGAATAAAATTCACCAGCATTGTCTCAAAGGAGCATTCAAAACACCGATTCAACCTTTCTGAGCCTCCCTCTCTGTAAAATGGAGTTAAGGCCGTCACGTAGAGCCCTTGACTAGATAATTCCACCTTCTCCACAGGAGTCCTCATTAAATTGTAGTTATAGGTGCCATCCAGATTTAATAGATGAGATGAGATACGTCTGCACAAAACAAATTAAGTGAACTGTACACATTTTACAAATAAGGCATGCAAATTCCTCTTGGAAAGGAGGTGGTGATGCCAGAGATTTATTGAAGGGAGGCAAGTAACAGAGAAAGAGGGAGAGAGAGAAGCAGAATTAGAAAACTATGTGGAACATTTTTAAAAGAACAAGATATGTTTAAGACATGGAAAGAGTCTAGATGCCAAAAAAAAAAAAAACAGACTACTTTTAAAAAGAGCTGGTTTAAGACTATCCTGGAAAGGGGGATTAGCATCCAATTATGATTGATCTTGACAATTTAGAAGAGTCCTCGTAATGTATGGATCTAAAGTTGGTGAGTCATAGGAACCTGCAGTTTCAGTGGTTGTATTTGTGGCTTTGTTTTAATCTGAGAAGACGGGCTTCAGGAAAGATCCCGAAGAAGCAGCGAATATGTGAGGGAAACCAGGCAAGAGCTGCTGAGGATGGACAGCCCAGGTAATGACAGTGTCAGCGAAAGTAGACGCAGCTCTAGCTGGTGGAGGAGAAATGGGAGAGGCACACAGTGGTGGCTGTGAGGGAGGGCGCACGACTGGCTGAATGCTAAGGGAGAATGAGTGAAAGACATTTCTTTGGTTTCAAATTCAAGTACTGAGGAGGCTATCAATATCCAGCCAGAAGAAGGAGTAGTTTTGTAAGGAAAGATGAGAGGTTAGGTTCTGGCATCATGAGTTCAAAGTGTAAATACATCAACATGATTTTATTCAGTAGATAGTTGAAAATCGGAAATACAGGAGGGCCTTCAGGGCGGAGATGTAAATTTCAGAATTAATAGAGGCGACTTCTGAAGACCCAGATGTAGATGAGGTCATTGAGTATCACAGAATCAGGAGAAAGAGGATTGAGGGCAGGAATTTAGGAAAAGTAGCAAGTGAAAGAAGATCTACTTGAAGAGATATAATTAAGGAATTCACGGGAGTAGGAAGAACCCCAGGATGCAGCGCCGTGCTCTGCGACAGCGGTGTACAGCCCTTAGGAATCGCGCAGACGAGGGCTCCAGTTCTGGCCGCTTCCTCATCTGAGTACCGATGGGCATCATGCTGGTACCTACCCGTAAGTCCAATAGCTCAAGACAAGCATTTACTAATGTGCTTGGTATAGAGTTAACATCAATGCATTTCAGGAATAAAATAATAAAGAGCATTTTTTTAAAAAACATGAAACTGATGACATAAGTATCATTGTAGTCCCCATTTTACAAATGCGAGCAGGGAGCCAGCAAAGCCACAGCAGACAGCTCCATGTCCTCACCCATGAGTGTCTCACAGCGTTATTTTCTTCCCTGGTTGTCATTGCTCCCTAGGGAGTCAATTTGGATTCACATCCCTTGTGCATGATTCTTATTTAAGTGTATTCAAGAGTGTATATTCTAGCCTGCTTTCTGAACCTTCCATTGGTTGTTCACACAAACTGAGTTTGGCTCGGTCATTTAAAATAACTTTATAGTCAAACATAAGTATTTGTATTATTAATAGATACACTTGGCTTCTTGCGCCCACATATTTTGCCTCTGAAAAGTTCCTTAGGCTTCAGCTTAGAGCTTGTTTGCTCCGCTGTATCTTCCAGGGTGTACAAAACAGCGCTGGAAAATGCGTTACTTCCAGTTTGTGGCACATTTATATTCAGGACTTCCACTTTGAGATTACATTGGAAAGTGAACTAACTAAACTAATACCATGAGCTCTCCTTGATTACACACCTGTTTTGATGAGATATAAAAATATTCTCAGCAAAGGTGAGCACATCAACCTCCCTAAAGAATTAAGCCTTTTTATTATGTAGCCTATTGACAGCTTAAACCAACATAGGCCAGGCTAGAGAACCAATGATAAAATGAATATAATTATAAATGTAAATATATATAAATATAAATATATAAATTGATTCAATCTCTACTCTTGAATTCTCTGAAAAGACAATGGTGTTTTTTCAAAACCTGATAAATAGTAACCAGTATGCTTTTTAAAGAGAAATACCTAAGTCATAAGTAAAAGTATAGAAAAAGATATACATGCAAATGCTAGTCAAAAAAGATGGTTATAGCTCTATTAATAGCAAATAAAATAGGCTTTAAAGCAAAAAGCGCTTCCAAAGATTTGATTATTTTATGAAAACAAAACTTTCAAATCACCAAGCATCCAATCATTCTAAATGTGTGTGTATGTGTTCACTAACATGGCTTCGACATTGAAAAATCAGCCATTATAGGTAAAGATTTTCATACACCTTTCCCTGTGGCTAATGGATGAAGCTGGAAAAATAAGCAATGAAGTAAATTAACATCACTTGACTCTGCATGGATGAATTTCATAAACATAATGACGAGCGAGATGAGTAAAATGTAGATACTGACTACCTAGGGCCAGGGCCTCCAAGGTGATAGAGAAAGTGATTGCTAATAGATACGAGGTTTCTTTTAAGGGTAATTCCATGTTCTAAATTAGGTTGTGTGGTTTGCATTAAGTCTGTGAATATGCTGCAACCATTGAATTGCATGCTTTACACAGGTGAATTTTATGTTATATGAACTATATCTCAAGAAAGCAGTTTTTTAAAAAAGTCACAAAGAATGCCCACAATGTGATATTATTTCTATGGATTTTAAAACATATTATTCATGGTAATAAGTACATGCACAAGATAATGATAAGTACAAAGTCAAGATCATGCTAGCTCTTATGGAGCCAGGGGGTGTGGTGGAGACAGGACCCACGTGAATGCTCAGTGTCTCTGGATGGGCGCTCCCATGATTTTACCCTCACTCCTTTATACGTGTAATGTTATGTGCTTCCAGCTGTGCACACTATTTCATAATTTAAAAACACTACTGATATAACAGTTTCATATCAATTCTAATTATTATTCTACTGTGACTAAACATGATGGATGTTGATACTTTCCAAGATAACTTCACACATTATCTGCCTACCCTCACAACTAACAGATTTGGGAATTCAAATATCTTTATTTCATTTTACAAATGAGGAAACAAAAAAATGTCCAGTGTGATTGACTTCTACAGAGTCACTGAATGAATCTGCAACTTCTTGGTAGAGTCAAAACTAGGCATTTATCTCCTGACTTTAGTTCATTGCATTTTCCAGTACAATTGACATTCTGTTGTTTGTTTTCTTTAATTTTCTTCTGTAGAAAAACTACATCGGAATGGTAAGAATAATTACAACAAAAATAACTATCTGTCACTGAGTCCCTACTATGAGCAAGAATCTTTCTTCTTATTATCTTCTTTAATACTAAACAACCTTGTGATGTTGCTATTAATATCCTGTCATTATAAGTCATATAATGGAAAACTAGAGAAAATTTTACTTACCCATGGGTATAAAACTAATAATTTATGAAAAAATTTTTTGAAACCTAGGCTTGCATTGCATTAAACCCAGATTTTAATCACCATTATAGACTGCCTACCTAAAATTCAACACCAAAGTCTGCACTGCAAGTTAACAGGGTGTGAAGAAAGTTACGCCATTTCTTTCAGAATGCATTATATGCAGGTAAGTGGAGTACACAACAATTGTCCAGAAACTGGTACTCAAGAATCCGGAAAAGTTAGCTTGTCTTGTGTTTACCTGCCTGTCAGGGAATAGTTTAGTCAGTAAAGAGAATACTGCCCGCATCCATTCCTACATTTTTAATTGTACATGTCTTCATTAACACATAATCTTTCTGAACTTTATTTATATCAACATTATCTTAAATACCTGGCATGGCTGAATGGCTGAGTTTGGGCTTAAATTAATTCATTTTAACTTGCAGTTTAATTATTGTCCTCAAAGAAGTGTCATGCATCAGAGCAGCGGGTGAGGGACTTAGCAGAGACAGGTGAGGGGCTTCCACGGTGAGTCAAAGCTATTGAGTTCAGACCATCAGTGTAAAAATCAATGCTCTGCCTAAGCTGCAGGATTGGAAAACATCAACTTTTAAAAATGTGTTTGATTTGAAGCCTTGCAAGTGTACTTTTTGGTGTATAGGTGATTTTGATAGAATATCTGACTTCTCCTTATGCCTTAATATCAAACTCAAATTTTGGCAATTTTTTTAAATATTAGGGGTCTTAATAGCATTTTCAGTCAATGAGTTTTAAACAAATTTGTGCAGTACATAACAGAACTGCAAAAACATCGGTGATTTTCAACTGCATTTGGGGATTTTGCTGAAGGGGAAATTATATTTTCCAGTGAGACATGCTCCACTCTCCCTGAAATGCTCTCATATCTCTCCAAGAAGTTGACTGACTATTCTGTCCACCTTGTGAACAAAGCTATCTATTATAGTCTTATACACGTGCAAATAGTGTTTTGTCAACAAAAAGATTGTGAATTATACTTCACAATTACTCTGTGAAGGTTTTAAGATAGCTTCAAGGACCATCAGGCTTATTTAATTTCTGACATCATCAAATGGTAAAGAAAGTACATGACTTTACAAAAGTTCAAATATTCTGTTTTAAATGAAAAACTCTAAAGGGATGTTAGTATACTCTATTTCAGTCGGTTATTATATTAGTAAGATATTAAAATATCCTTTGGATTATGTTTCATTACCTTCTACATTTATACAGAAAAAATAATTACTTTGGTGAAATGCCTGAAGAGTATTTATTTATGTATGTTTGTTCTGGTCTAATATGTATGCTCAGTTTTATATTTTTTGTTTCCTAATAAATTTAATTTATTATAGTCTTTTAATTAGTGGATGAATTTTAATTCTATTTGACTAGTCTAGAATATTAAATATAGATGTCTTAAAAGATTAATGATGAATAGGTATTAATTTTGGAGTTTAATACATGAGAGATAGAATAAAATATAAAAGTTTGAAACCAAAATTTGTATTCAATTCTTTTAAATACTTTTATGTAGAAGAAGTGTATTTATGTAAGCTAATTCTAGGACTAGAAGAGTGTATGGGCCAGAGAGTTCTGACAAGAAGTGTGGCCTCAGGGTAAGCACTTGGGAACACTTAAAAGAGAAAGTGGCACCCTCCCACGACAAAATTTGGTAATCAGGCCACACACCCTGCCAGGACTTCTTGTCAGAAGGCAGGAGAAGAGATTTGGTTTTGCAGAAAAACTCAAGGACTGTATTTGGCCACTTTCTTACTTTGGATATTTGAAAATCAGGGAACCTGTTCCCTGCTTCTTGCAAAAGTCCAAGATATGGGAATGAAGAGATTAGGAGGCTTCTGTATGGATTTGATTTATCTGCAGAGGCCACAGGGCACACCAAGCATAAGCTGAGCAGGCGTGTTCATAGGGTGGTAGAGGTGAATAATTGTGGTTGTGTAATAGCAGTGAAGCCAGATTTTCACAACTTCAGGTGTAGACTCTGAATTCTTTTGCCTAATAAAAAGGACCATGGGGGCCCCTACTAAATCCTTAAAATTATTTGCTCTACATAAGGCCAGTCAGTTGTCAAAGGGAAAATGGTTGTGCTGGAGGTTTTCAGAGGTGCTGAGTCCTGGGGCAAATCTGTCAATTGCAGTGCAGGCCATTGAAGAAGATGTAGATCCAGGTAAGTACATAGTGAGTATATTGCCATGGGAGCCTTAGAATTATGAAAACTACCAATAAGTCATATGCTGCTTTGCAAATGGGTCAATGAAAGAGGACTAGAAGACCAGAATGAAGGGGACAAAAAAGACATTTAGCATTGGTTATGTCATAGAAATGCAAAAACATAAAACTCTCTGGGAAAAAGAAAGTAAAAGTTAAAGAAAAAAATTAGCAAAGGAAGAGAGAATGATTATTGGGAAAGAGAGGAAAGAAATAAAATAAATGTCAAGAAAATATTTTTAAGGTTTATGAGGTCTTAAAAACAAAATCCAGTACACACTGCAGTACCTCATTACACTACAATGACCCATTACATCCCAAGGCCCCTAGAGGGAGGAGCTCCTGCTCTAGCCCCCGTGTTACCCCTCTCTCTCTCTCTCTTTCTCTCTCTCTCTCTCACACACACACACACACACACTGCTGTTGTAAACCACACATAGAAACTGCACACTTGCATCTTGTGTTTGGCACTGACACAGGATAACCATCAACAAACCACAGAAAATACTCCATGTCTCTTATCCGATGACCTCAAAACAGGTCATTACATCCAAATGCCCTGAAGTCTTGGGAGATGTGCAGCTGTAGATGTAAAAGAAAAACACAGTCCCTGAGTGGGAAGGATTTGAGTGGTAACATTGTTCAAGTAAGAAGAATAAATTAATTTTCTTGTCAAACCTTTCCACTGAGATAGCACAAACAAATAAATCCTTCTGTAAAAATAATCAGTCTCGGTAATGCCAAACATTCATTGTATTGTTTGGCTCTGTTTTGCAAATAATGCCTCTGGATGTACTCTTGACATTGAGTAGTATTTAAAACACTCATACAAGATGGCTGAGAACATTATGCAACATTATGAACTTACATTACTTTTAAATATGTGTATAGCTATGTGTAGATATAACTAGATGGAAATAGAATGCTACCATTGATCATTTTTACAAAAATATTTAATACGATTTTATTTTTAAATATGAAATCCTCAGATTTACTTAAATAATTTTGATTTTACAGTTTTATTTTCATTATACTTTCCTTAAAATTTGTAAGTAATAATTAGAATAATTTCACAGAATATATATATATGTATGTATTTGTATTTATATTTAATAACAGTAGGGCCCATTCAGGAAAACAGAATACATAAGTTATTTTCACAGAAATAGTTAAATATAAATATATATTAAATAGATTTCAGAGGTTTGACAGGGCAAAAATATAACACTGAGTCAAATAGAAATAGTTACTGCTAAAATAAGCCACCACTTTTAGGGCTGCAGGAACAAAGATAAGAGGTTGAGTGTTTCAAGCCTAGCAGTTCACGTGGAACACTGC
The DNA here is from genome assembly GCA_004027735.1 of Carollia perspicillata. Classification (NCBI taxonomy): domain Eukaryota; kingdom Metazoa; phylum Chordata; class Mammalia; order Chiroptera; family Phyllostomidae; genus Carollia; species Carollia perspicillata. Next base: position 27,029 of record PVKM010011654.1, read on the forward strand.
AGAGCTGGGACACCAACCTCCAGGCCAGTCTCTCAGGAGCTTGGGAGATTGCTCCCATGGAGCTGGAACTCAGATATGAGAAACATACACTAGCTTTCTGGTGCTAGCATCTCCGAGCAAAGCAAATACAATGAGGTTGATTCTGGAATGTGAAACAAACAAATAAACAAATGAAAAGAAACTGAAACCAACAGCAACTGTCAAGGTGCAGAACCATTGCCCAGAGAGACTCTGCCAGGAAGGGGAATTAAAATTATAACGGACGCTAGTCCTCCTCCTTCCTCTTGCTTTCCAGTCTTCATTTAGTGTCACTATTAGAAGACCCTAACAGTGAACCAGCTGACAAAAAAATTAAAAGAGAAGAAGAAATATGTATTGCCAAGTTCAAGTCACAGCGTAACAGTGTATTATAGAGAAAGGTGGTTTTGAAGCAGAGAACCAAACATTTAGTAACCCATGCATTCTATACACCTTGACTACTCAACATCTAGCTTTTTCTGCATATATTTGAACTTCCATGCAACAATAACAATGCTTTTGCCTACCAAAATATGTCTTTTTTAAACAAGACTCTCACTGTCTTCCCTAAAAGATGAGATATATGCAAATAGTCATTGTCACTGTGTAGATGGACTGTGCAGCATGCACTTTGTGACAGTCACAGTATTGTTCTCTGGGAATTTTTTTAAGATTTCATTTATTTATTTTTAAAGAAAAGGAAGGGAGGGAGAAAGAGAGAGAGAGAAACATCAATGTGTGGTTGCCTCTCACTTGGCCCCCTCTGGGGACCTGGCCTGCAACCCAGGCATGTGCCCTGACTGGGAATCAAACCGGAGACCCCTTAGTTCACAGCCCATGCTCAATCCACTGAGCTATACCAGCCAGGGATCTCTAGGAACTATTAATACCTTCTCAGAAATCAGTCACATTTCCATCTGAATATCCTCAAATTGCAAGACTTTACTGATAAATTAAACAATGCCAACTGACCTTACATAAACAATAAGGTGACATGCATACATAAAGAGCAAGGGAAAATAAGTCCAGAGTTTAAATTCCTCATTCCATAACTGGTCATGAAGTCATGGCTAGCTTTCTTTCACTATTTATTTTATGTCACCTTTGTCCATAGCCAGACCCTTTGATGGTTGACGTTCTTTACCTGTTGGAGTGATCTAAACCTTAATTCCTAAAGAATCTAAATCCTCAGTACTTTATTTATTTTCATTTGTTTGTTTGTTTGTGTGTGTGTTTGTTTTGCTTGGTGTAGTTTTCCATTAGCTTTTACTATTTGATGTGGAAATACTAAAAGGAACCCAGGGAATCAACTGAGTTTCAGGCATAGTCCACCTATACCCCTGTTATGAAGGAGGACTCTAATGTCTCTGTGATCATTTCAACATCCATGACAGTGACACACACACACCTCCACTCCAACCATCATTATTTTTAGTCTAAAGGTTCAAAGCTATGAAAAGTCCTGAGCAGACACATAGCATTCCAATTCACGAACCTCTTGCCATGGCCCCTGGCAGAATCCTTTCTCCTTTGAGAATTAAAATCTCCAAAGCAACATAACTCCAGAGAATGAAAGCATAACAGTTCTGGGGATATTGTTAGAACATAAAAATTAGAAGATAAATTCCACATCCAATCTTGATTCCAAAGTCAATTATACTTGCTGTAGGAGTAAATAACATAATTAATTGGTCACTGATTCAAACATTAATTGTACCTTCTTGGGTAGAGCTTCCATTGCTTCAGGGCACTCTCTCCTATGTGATGCAATCAAGTATTATCAAGAAAGTAATTTAATAACCAACACATTTATGAAATATAATTTTAACTTCTTGACATTTTATATTATGTTTATTTTACATTATATATTTCATTAAATATATTCAATTTTGATTTTTAATCCAATTACACTTAATTTTTGAAAGCTTTACATCAGTGTGACTAAATACAAGTTGAGATTATGATAGAAATAAAAGATATGTAAATGCAGCTCAAAAATGGTAAAAAGAAAATCTTTAGAATTGACCTGCTAACATTTTTAAAAATACTAACAATAAAAGTGAATAGACTTTTATCAAATATGACATATGAAATCCACAAAAGGGACAATACTAATATTTAATGAGGCTTAGTTACTAATCAAAATAATAAAAATAAACATTGTAAAATTATAAAAAAGTATCATCTAATTTTCAGCTTAAATTGGTCAGATGAAATCAATTAGAATAAAAAAAAAGAATTACTCATATAAAAATTACAATTAATAACCAACAAATGCAATCCTGGACTCTATGTCAGAATATGAAAAAATTGTATCTATGAAGTTAGTAAGTTAAACATAAAACTACGAAAATTCTTAATCATTTATTGTACTATGTTTATTGGATAGTAATTCTGGAAATGGTAATCATATCATTCTGAGAACTTGATAATATTTGTAACAAACCATAATCTTTTTCAATTTTGTTTCTATAATTTTTCTATTATCCTAGCAGAATATATATATTTAACTTTATGCCAAAATTATTTCAAATGGAGGAAATAACTTTAGAAGTGGGCTTTCTAAAATTGTGGTAAAGTAAACATAATAAAATTTACCATTTTATTATTTTAGTGCAGTTTAGTGTTATTAAACATGTTCATATTATTGTGCAACCATTACCACTATCCATCTCTAAAATTTTTATATCATCCCACACTGACACTCTGTACCAGTTAAACAGTAATTACCCATTCTTCCCTCACCACAAAAGCAAAGTATTTTGTTTCTACTATAACATTATTTACAATCAGTGTTCAAGATCAACTTTGAACCCCATTTGTGATTAAAAACTTTTAAACTGGAATAAAATAGAATAAAACAGGAAATGCAACCCAAAAATATACATGTAAGAAATTACTGGCTTGGGGCATCTAAGGAAAGAATGAATAAATACTAAGGAATCAAAAACATTTAACACAGACCAGTGATTGCCAATAGAAAACATAGCAATGCTGTTCTTAACAATGTTTCTTCACTATTTAACTTAGCACAATAATGCTTTTTGGTAAGAGCAGCACATTATTTTTGAAAAATAATGGGAAATGACTAGATTTAACAAAAAATGACTTAGAAATATCATGATAAAATAACCAAATATTAAGACAGGTAAAAATATTAAAACAGATTATTACTATCTAGGATAAATAATTCAGAATAATACTAGTAAAGTAAAAGTTATTAAAATGAGAAAATATCATAGCTAAGATTTAAAAAGATGATATACCGGTCAACTAGTTTATAAGGAACAAAATGATCTTGAACAACTTATATTTATTATACAAACTATTGAAGTACCAGATAAAAATATAGAAGTCAAAGAGATTTTTACTGGTTTCCTAACTTAATATAAAAAGGTCGTTTTGAAAAAAATGAAGGACTGAGAAAACAACTTTCAGTTTTAAGCACTGATTTTGAAGAAAATTGCATAATAGTTCAAAGGAAAGTGTCTACAAGCCAGAATTTGGCTAAAACTCTAACTTTCTGTGCCAAGCCTCAAAGAAACATGATGTCAATTGTGCCAATAGCTTTAACGACCTTTGAAACAATTCAAGATTATATTATATTTTCCAGATCTGCCCAAAGGTGGAACAGCTTAATGAAACATGTTGTGCCCTGGCTGGTGTAGCTCAGTGGATTGAGCGCGGGCCTATGAAGCAGAGGGTTGCTGGTTCGACTCCCAGTCAGGGCATGTGCCTGGGTTGCAGGCCAGGTCCCCAGTAGGGGACACATGAGAGGCAACCACATACTGATGTTTCTCTCCCACCCTTTCTCCTTCCCTTCCCCTCTCTCTAAAAATAAATAAATAAAAATATTAAAAAAAAAGAAACATGTTGTTATTTGATATTATAATGACTGTTAGACATATTAGGGAATGCTGACTAATTTTAATACCATTATAATTAATGTGGACAAGATACAATTCATTAGAATATGCTAAAAGTCTTCAAATTGTGATTCAATTATGTTTCTTGTATAAATAAAATTTATTTCTAACTTGAGCTACATATAGTTCTTCAGTATGAAATATTAATAATATTGATCATGAAAACAGTGGGTTATATAAACTAATTTAAACTTGATTATTTTACTTTAAAGTTTTAAAATCTGTTTTGATTTAGGGAATGTTTTTCTAGACTGAAACCAACTTTACGTGATATATAACATTCTAACAAAATATAAGGAAATTAGATCACATTTGAATTTTGAAATTAATTTCTATAGAGATTTTTCTGTATATTACAGATCAAGCTTTAATCTTTAGTTAAGATATAAGTGGCCAAGTTGAGCCATACGTTGTTATTTAATTCCTCTACTATTGTGGCGCTGATGTACTTAAAAGAAAAATATCTTAATAAACACTGTGTGTACACATATACTGCTATAGCAGAAAAACTGATGTGCTAGCAAACTGTGAGATAATTTTAAATATTTTGTAGTGCTTTCTATAATTATGATTTTATTTGAATCCATTATAATATACAAACATAGTATCAAACTTATTATTTAATTTATACTTAAATGTGGGTTTAAGAATTTTATTCCATTCATTACTGCCTCAGCCAAGACAAAATTGTCTAACTTAAAATTTACAAATTAATAAAATATAAGAATTATAAGCCTTCAAAAAATATTTAACAAAAAACATGAACATCTTAAATATAATAACCTAATTAGTGATATTAAAATCAAAGCAAAAAATAAAATTTCATGGAATAAATATATAAAACATATTATTTTACATGAATGTATTAGTCAACCAGACATAGCCAACCTATCATCAGGCCACCGAATAAAAAACAATAATAATTAAATTCAACTGTCTTTGTGATTTTACTGACTTTCTTTGAGTGAAAAGAAGTAATAGCTCTACATTTGTTAGCCACCTTGTCATTATAAAGGTATACTTGCCAAGGCTGGGGAACTAAGAAGCAACCCTAAGAATCCTCAGGTAGCAACAGCTTCACTGGAATCCAAATCTTTTCCATCTTACCCACCCCAGTCTTTCGCAGCTCAGGGACAGGCAAGAGATGGCAGCAGACAAAGCCAAAAAACCAAACACAGACCATATATAGGCCACTGAGTCCATTTGGGAGCATGGAGTACCCTCACCGGCTAGCCGATTGTTGCAAGCACTGAAGCTAACAAGTGTCAATGAAATAGCAGATACTAATCATTTTCTGAACTCCACCAGAAAACAACATCATTGTCGCCCAGGCAAGACCCAAGGCCAGAGGTTGGGGAGAGTGCAAAACAAGCTCCTAGAAGAATTCCTCAATAAGTAATTGCTGGAGAAAATTATAATTTTAAATTAATATGAAATATGAGAAATAAAAATGAAAAATGATAACATATCATTGTAGATTTACTTAATTAGATAAAATTTAGCCTGAATGATTCTGGTTTAAGACACTTTTCAATTTATGGTCACAACTCCATAGAGAAACAAGACATGGGGTTATCAACCTATCGGCCCTTAGTAGAAATCAGGGCCATGGAATGTGTCACTTGAGACCAGAACTTGCATGAGGGATAAACAGATCCCTGGGTTTCTGGGCTTCACTTCTATACTCTAGATACCCACATTCATTCCAAGTTTCAAATTTTATTTCTAAATATGTTTTATAAAACTGTGTGCATTTAATCTCTTTCGTAAAAGCTTTATCCTTGGGATAAAATAAACTCTAAATCTCTAAGGTATACTTGAAAAGATATTAAGAGATCATTCAGTATTCAGAAACTGCA
>PVKM010011655.1:6085-27572 GCA_004027735.1 Carollia perspicillata
TGTCAACTTAATAAGAGTCATTTCGATGGAGACATTTATAAAGGAAGCCACATTCAATAGCGACAAGGAGACAAGGAGAGATGAGGAAGTAGGAACATTTTTGGAGACTGCTGTGCATGAGTGCACAGGAAGCAGATGGGGGCTGGAACAGGGCGGGGTGCAGATTGTGAATTTACAGGGGCTGTGGATAGCTTCAGGGGAAGCGATGTGCAGCTGGGCCATTCAGCTTGTTCTTCAGTGAACCGGCAGCAACAAATGATCCCTGCAAACCCTCTAAAGTGGGTGTCCAACCCACGGTCCACAGGCTGCATGCGGTGTAGGCTGGCTACGAGTGCCGCCCAACACCAAATCGTAAATTTATGTAAGACCTTTTTTTTTTGGCTCGTCAGTTTTTGCTAATGTTTGTGTATTTAAGTGTGGCCCAAGACAGCTCTTCTTCTTCTTCCAGTATGGCCCAGAGATGCCCAAAGGGTTGGACAAATCCTCCACACACATCCCACTCCGATGAGTCCAATCAATTGACTTGTATCTTTTCCTCCACTCAGTTCTGATTTATTAAATGTTTTTTTGTTGTTGTTGTTAAAGGAGTCTATTAGTCCTACTGCTTTCTCTTCACTTCCCTTCTCCGTAACTTAAAATATTAATCTCTGTTATTTTCCCCCTTTAGTGATGTCGCGGAATACATTCGATTAGAAAATATCTCAGAAGTGCTTTAAGTTTCTTGGAGGTACTCTGTATCAGCAAGGCTTTTATTATTTTCCCTCATTTACTCATTTCCTTTCTCTCTCTGGGAGGGCACTTCTGAGATTATATGAGGTTGGAATTTATGAGTTAAACAACACAAATACTTAACAACACTAGTACTAGCACTTAAAGCAAAAAGGATAGGGGTCATTGCAAAATATTGTAAATTTTGGGACTAACAATTTTGTTTTGTGGGTTTTCTTCCCGAGGCTGTGTCCCAGAGAGGGCAATAAAGGGTAAAACTCATTAGTGCATCATTATCTTTTGTCTGAAGGAAACAATGTGTGGTTTCTAGGCAGCCCACTTGGTGTTTGCATTGGTCCTGGATGGATTTCAAACCAACTATATTGTTTGAACAATTCCCCCGAAACATGAAAAGAACCACACCACTAAACCGCAGAGTTGATGCTAAATTACTAGGTGATGACTCTTCTGGCTCCTAAAGGTTTCTAGATCGCAGTCACCGAAATCATGGATCTTTCTTCTAATAAGAAAGATCTAAGCCTCTATGGTAGACCTCCCATGCAGTCGCCCCCTCTCCTGCCCCCAGTATGCTCCGTGGCCTTCTGAGAAGTTTGGTTTGGAATCAAGGTCACTGAGTTCTCTCCAACCCTGGATCTTAATAGCAGTCCTTTAGAAACTGCAAAGTATTCCCAGGTCAAATCTGCAATTATCAGCAACTGCATGATCAATGAATATGTTTGATAGTGAAAATCCAGCCTGTTTTCTTTTTATCAAAACAAGGCATTAAATGGACACTGGTGATTTTATTATTATTCTGTTGTTCCCTGAACTTACTTACTTTCCTTGGGGATTTCATTACATTTTTTTAATGGGCAATATCAGAACAGCATCTATAAGGAGAACTTAAAATATGTTTTAAGGTTACCTGCGGGGGGGAAATACCTTTCATAGGGTTTTCCATTAAGTGTGGTGTCGTGTACCATGGCCCCACTAGGTAACTCCCTAACTTTCAAAAACCCAACTCTTACGTAGCGTCAGGCAACAGCAGTTCAAAGATGCCAAGTTCGTGAAAGCAGTGTCTTAGGAAATAGCAGGTGCCGTCATCGAAGTTACTTCTATTCACTTCAACAGTAAGACCAACATTTCATAATTCCTGCAAATCACACCTGTCAAATTCCTTTCATGGAATCCAAAGAGTTGATTTTCATACATCTAAAGATGTGAGATTTTCTCAATTAATCTGGGCCGTAATTGACTCGCTTGTGCTTTGCAAAGAAATTTGTATTATTGGAAGAGCAAGGGGACAGAGAGATGCCAGTACAGAAATGAAAACCGCAATTTTGAAAAGCTGTTATCTATGAAATCCACCATCAGTGGAGAGACGGGGCTCATCAAGTCATTTGTAAGAGGCAAAATCAATAATTTTCTTGCTAAATGCTCTTGCTTTTTTGGGAAAAAATTCTGAACAGAAAATGTACCCTTAGTTTATATTATATGGAGAGAAATATGTTCTCCCCCTTTTTTCACTTTTTTAACAACTAATTCTCCTGATGTCTGAAGGGCAGAGTTGGCAACGGAAGACTAAGTGTCTGGATCTGCCATCTAGATGAACTCATTAGAAAAGATAACTCCATTTGAAAATTATGGCTTTCTTTAAGGTTTTATTTTTATTTAGTTTCAGAGAGATGGAAGGGAGGGAGAGAGGGAGAGGGAGAGAAATACTGATGGGTGAGAGAAACTTCAAATGGGTTGCCTGTCGCACATCCCCTAACTGGGGACCTGGCCCTCAACCCAGGCATGTGCCCTGACCAGGAATCAAACCAGCAATCTTTCAATTCACAGGCTGGTACTCAATCCACTGAGCCACACTAGCCATGGCTGAAAATTATGTTTTGATCACAGAATTATATGTCATTCAGAAACATTCACCTTAGAAAGAGAAACGTCCTTCTCTAGAGCAACAAATTTCATGTCACCTCTGTCCCCAAATGTCTGCTTTCGGTCAAAAGAGGCTTTGGGTGAAGAGTTGCATGTGTGGCTTGGCACTACTGAGCTCCACTACTTGGAAAACAAAAACTCTGAAAGTACAGATTGTCTTTCTGAAAGACAGCATGTTTTTATTTCTTGATGAGTTTACTTCTTGACAGAATTTCAGTTAATTCTAAAGACCAATGATCTTGTAGGTTTCCAGCAGGTGATAAATTATTGTTGATGTTGTGTTGCTTTTACAAATTTTCCAGAGTTCTGGAGAGTACAAGAGCTGATTGTCAGCTTCAAGAGATAATAGTGTTGATGGAAGCCAAATTTTAGGAGTCGATTTATTTTAAATGTATTAGGCTAAAAGCTCATAACTATGTGAAGGAATCTTACGATGGATTCTTTTAAAAAGCAGTTATTTTTGGAAGTTGAAAAAAAGTCAACCCTTAAGTTTTCCAAATGTATGTTTCACATATTAGTTTAAGGAAAACCAAAGGCTAGTGATGTGTATAGAGCCATTTCTCATACACCGAATGGATCAGGAGGTGTAATTGTAATTGGTATTTTCCTTGCCTTGCCCATGATAATGGCTTTTTGCTAATGTCAGTGTTTGGACTGATTTTTTCTATCACCAATTTCTTCTACCTTCTTCATTTTTTCTTTTCTTTCCTTTTCTCTCTTACTCGCCATCTTTATTTTCTCATGCTAATTTTTGTTCTGGTACCAGGACCTAGCTTTTATGACCATCATTTTCCAAATATAAAATTGCTTGATTCTCATCGGCAAACCTACTAATCATACTGAATTTCTGTATCTGTTTTCGAACTCTAGGTCAAAGTAAACTGGATATTAGCATATATGGTATTCACTTAACACGTATATTTTTAAAATGTGAAGCCATATTTGGATTGATAAGAGATTAAGATTTTCCTCTGTCTTTTTCTCCTAGTCTCCTGAAATCAATCATAGGTCTTTGTTTAGTATGTTCTGGAAATAGGAAGACACAATTTTCTTGTTCTCAAGGGTATAGTCAATTTAGTTCCATTTTTCACAAAATAAACTTAAAACAACATGAACAGCACTTAAAAATGGGGTGCAAAAAGGTCAGCCTTTCAGAACTTGTCAGAAGTTGCTCTCCACTTATAAAAGTCAGGAAGGGAGAGAGAGAGAAAAAGAGAGACAGAAACACCAAAGTGAGAGAGAAACATTTGCCCGGGGATCAAACCTGCAACCTCGGTGTGTGTCCTGACCAGGAATCGAACCCATAACCTTGTGGGTGTATGGCACAATGCTCCAACCAACTAAGCCACCTGGCCAGGGCCAGAAAATGTTTTTGGTGAACACCTCGAGCTCATGCTTCCCCCTCTTTCTTTTTATTGGGTGGGGGCAACTCATCAGTATACTTGCATTTTCCCTAGACTCCGTTGCCCTGACCACCTCTTAAAGTCTAAGTACAGGAATCAAGTCTTAGAGGTGGGAGGGGCCCTAGTGGTTCTCCTTCATTCTCCTTCAAACACAAGGATCCAAGCTGCAGGATACAATAGGTCAAATGCCCGCCTTGATCTTGACTGTTCTCACAGTGACAGCTGGATGAGACTCCGGGGTAGTGTGGAGTGGAGACTGCCCGCAGACATCTAGGAAGCAGCTGTCTCATGAGAGTGTTTTTCCCCAATCTAGATGATAAATTCCTTGAGGGCACAAATGATGTTTTTTTCATATGTATTTATCTGCACATTTTTTGCCTAATACTTTGTATTAGTGGACCAAAAGTCTCTTTCTTTTAACCAAGTTTAAGGTAGAACCAACAATCTGGTTCAGTATTGTCCTTCATATCTTTTGGAAAGCAAAAAATGCAGAATAAGGTACCAAAATTAACATTTAAGATAACTGCATTTTGTGTAAATTTTGCTTTTGACCCCATTAAATTCCATCGTTGAGTCCTCTACTCTTCCAGTCCCTTTGCCCTAAGTTACAAAGGCTCCGTATTTTCCTGTCTGTCTTGTGGGTGATAGAAAAACCTTATAAATGTTCACACATGGACACATTTGTATCCTCTTGCCTGTGATTTCTTGTTTTTTATATATTTTAAACAGTAAAAGGCAGTGAGTGTCCCGAAGGAAGTGCAAATGGTGGGATGTCATGTATTAATGACGTCTGTTAGAATATTATCTATTCATATTGGAGAGGTCCCTTCAGTTTTCTCATATCATGCTTACATGGCTGACTATTGGGGAGGCCCCCCAAATTTAGTACATGTTGGCGTTCACGTAAGTGATGTTTTTTTAGTAATGTGTGCTTTTAAATGTAATTTTAAATCTAAAACTATAATTTAAATGTCACAGAAAATCTTGAAATGGACAGAGGGATTGAGAAAGGGTTGAAACGAAACTAAAAGAGTAAATACAGCGAAGATTCTTGAACACCTTCTCAGGGAAAACCATCAATAAGACATGCCAGAGTCTGGCCTTGTCCACAACGAACTTGGCTTTTATTCAAGGCTCTGCCGAACGCTTTACCTTGGTCAGGTCGCTTTGGAACCGTGGGAATCAAGAGGGAGGGTAGAGATTTAATGAGCAGTACAATGTTGCTACCTTTCTGCCAACAACTACTGGCAACATGGAGCAGGCATTCCCAATAATGAAAATTTACAGTAGATTTATGATATGACTCCCGGGAGATCTTTAGAGGTCCTTAGACTTCTAAAGTCACCCCTGTCAGGAGTTCTAATCAAAAGGCACCTCTGTACTATCAGGTCCCTTTTATAGGGGTGTTTGTCCTTGCCCCCGGAAAACATTGACTTACATTATTTGTGACTGCTAGTAATTTAGGTTGCCACTTTCTCTGGTGTTTGCTAACAGCAAAGCCTGTTCGGTCAGATAGAGCAGACTGCAACTTCATTCTTCTATTTTACTCTGCTGTTTAGACTACCTTTCCAGGAGGGAGCACTCTGTGTACATTGAAACAGTCAATATATATGTCCTTGAGCTTTTCAAAAGGCCAAGGAACCACAAGGAAAAAACAAAATGAACTGGTAAAATCAGAGATTTTTTTCCTCGCACCCCTGAAAGACCTTTTTTTTTGGAAGATTAAACAATGCTATTTTTAAAAAATAAATACAGGTACATAAATCAACAATTACTAAATAGCATACCTAACCCTGTAAAGTTTTTGCCAATAGCTGTCCCTGAGCCCAACAGGCATGCAATAGAATTAGTTTCTGGTCATTAGTCTGGAGTTTCTCAACCTTGGCACTGATGACATTCTAGACTTCAATAATTCTATAGACAATGAGTGTGTGCGGGGTGGGAGGCTGTCCTGTATGGTATAGGATGATTCGTAGCATCCCTGGCTTCTATCCACTAGATACCAGAAGCAGCCTTTCTCTCCCTCCCAGATGTGACACCCAAAATGTTCCCCAGACACTCCCAAATGTTTTCCGGGAGAGGTTGAACAATAAATCTAGAAACACTTCATACCAATACTTAAAGAGAGTTCTCACTATTTTGGGGAGCTGCATCATAATTCAGTGCATGTATTGTGAAAATTTATTTAACCATACCTTATTGATAATCCTTTAGACTTTTTTTTCTGTATTATTTGCAGTTCCAGGCAGGGTGCCAATTAAAAATGACATACGAGAATATGCCATTTCAATGCAAGTAATTTTCCCTTTAATGTAAATTCTTAATAGAAACTGCTTGGTCAAATGCTATGTGTGTTTGTAATTTTAATGGGTATTTGTAAACAGCCCTCTTTAGAGGCCGCACCAATTTATATTCTCAACGACTATATATTTGTGCCAACATCGTGTGCCATTAACATTTGGATTTCTGCCAATCTCATGGGTTAAAAATGGTGTCTCACTGTTGTTTTTATTTTCATTCCCACAGTGAGACAGAGGTTAAGTAACTGTTTATTTGTTTAAAACCTATTTATATATCCCCTTTTAAGAAATGTCTGTTCATATAATTTATTTATTTTAATTGATTTTAGGAGCTCTTTATATAGTATACCCTTTGTAATATGTGTTGCAATTACTGATTTTTCTTTATCCAGTTCATTGTCTTTTGATTTGTTTATGGGGAAGAATAGGAAGTTTGCAAAAAAGGCTCAAGTACAAGGTTTAACAAAAAGGAAAAAGTATCAGAAAAAGTCACAGAGAAAGTATTTTTAGTAGTCTAGGTTTGGAGAAGTCCTTCCCAAGCAGGGCACAAAATAAAAAAGACTAGGTTGAAAATGTTTGCTTTTTGATGACCTCCCTGGTTCCCTCGTTTTTCCTACCACGAGGTTCTGAACTAGTTCTAAGATCAAAAGAGGCAGCCCAGCAGGGTCTCAGCTCCTTGAGCACAAGCCCGAAGTGCCCTGATCAGGATCATGGTGTGAAGCAATGGGCGTTCACTCTACCCAGAGCAGCGCGGGTGAGCCGTGGGGAGGGCCTGGCTCTCACCTAGGGTCACAGCTCCTAAGAGAGCCTCTGACCTTGGGCAATTGACACGACTGTTCTGAGTCTTGGTTTTCTCCACTTTCTCAGGAATCTCAGTTATATTAGACGTGAAGAACCTAGTGGGTGGGGTTTCTAAATGACTTGTACCCACTCTCCTACTCTCCCTTCTCCCTGTCAGGCTGGGCTCTGTACAAACTCCCTGTTCCCCACATCTTCTCCAGTGACATACTTATTGGGCAGGAAATGGCCTGATTTCTTACCTTAGGATTGCTGAGGTTAGGGGTGGTGTGGCAGGTAGGACTACAGTTCCTTGTCTTCTCTCTGGAGCCCTTCCTTCGGAGAGAGGAGCAGCAAGTCCCCGGGATGGTTCTGAAGGCTCTCCAGGCTCTCAGCCTGGGACTGTGAGAAACTTTTCTAGAATGAAGGGCCAGGGTGAAGGCCATGTACTCTTTTTCTAGTGCTGTCATAGCAAATCGCGACCAACTTAGTGGCTTCAATCAACACAGACTTATTCTCTAGGTTCTGCAGAAGTCCGATATGGGCCTCACTGAGCTAAAACCAAGGTGTCTTCCAGAGTGTATGCCCTTCTGGAGCCTCTGGGAGACAGTCCATTTCCTTCCACCTTCCAGATTCTAGAGGCTCCTCACAGTCATTGCTCAGGGTGCCTTTTCTCCGTCTTGTCATCTTGAAAGCCAGCAACGTTGCATCTCCCTGGCCACAGCCAGGAAAGGCTCACCTTAAAGGACTCGTGTATTGATATTTATGTGGGGCCCCCCTGAATTATCCAGGATAATCTCCCCATCACAAGGTCCTTCACTTATCACCACTGCCAAGTCCCTTTTGCCATTAGGTGAACACATTCACAAGTTCATAAGACATCCTTGGGAGGACATTCTTTTGTCTACCACACCTCTCCAACAAGGATTCCAACATCCAGGTACTGCACAGATCACCCTTGGGACATTAGGAGTCCTATTTTATAAACAGTGCCATCACAATAAATGCATTGGATAGGTGGTTTGGCCTGATTATTTTGTCAACATTAAGACCCTTGTTATAGCCAGCACATGAGTTCAATATGCTGGTTTCTGCAGAAACCAAAGCAACTCAATCTCCTCTCTGCCTCTAGCACTAATCCAGCACGCATTTAAACTCGTGTTCTCCCCGGGCTTGCTTGGCCATTCAGCAGAGCAACCCTCAGGGACCTGGGTACAGCTGCTGGGGCTATCATCCTGCCATGGCCCGGATCAGGTTACTCAGGCCTTCTTCTCTAACTTGGCTCTCTCCCAAGAACTACTTTGATTTAAATATTCTATTACTGATCTACCAGGCACTCCCTGACCCCTGTCTGTCTTTGAGGCAATTCCAAATCTCTGTGCTTACATGGAAGCCCCCTTAAGAGCATCTAATGGACAGATGCACATTGTTCTTTCTCCGCTTCAAAAAAAAAAAAAAAAAAATCTGAGCTCCAGTGAAAGTCTCTCCATATTGACCCACAGCTTAAAAAAAAAAAAAAAGAATGTGGATGTTGCCAGGTTAAAAATTGCACTTCAAACCTGCTTTTCTGGGCATATGAAGAGATGGCCTCAATGCCCGGGCTGGGGAGAAATTTGAGCCCCTAGAATGGGGTCAGTTATCTTGTTACCTTTTCACCCTATTAGCTGATGTTCCACTAGGTAAGCAATACTAAAAGCAATCCTCCAAGCCCAGTCTAGTGGGATGGGGACATGGTTGAAAAGTCAAGGCAGGAAAGTAGGCAGGGAGCTGGGGAGCAGGACACAGGAATTAAGTCCCCCTGGGGGAGAGGGTACGTCTTCAGTGTCACTCATCTGTATCCAGGTCATGTTGATTAATCTTCTCCCACGTCTGTTGACATTTTCTTCAACTCATCTCAGTAGCCCAGATATGAAATGCCATTCATTTTTATTAAAGAAGGGGAAATTTAATCTCGATAGGTTTAGCAAGATGCACAGTTGTTTATCTTCATCTATCACTCTCTATGCGGAACTTGAAACCATTTACAGATCTCATGGAGAGTCTTTAAAATAATACTGCATACAGATAATTGGGGCAATTTTATATCATTAAAGAAGATTAGTATTGATTTAGTGTCTTTGCTTTTGGACCAGCTTCTTAAGGTATACTCAGATTTTACAGAAAATCCTCTGTTGAATACAACCAAAGAGAACAAGGGAGAAAATAAAAATATTCCGTAATGCCACTTCTGTTCATAGCAGAAAGTGTTTTGAATGGGTGTGTTGGTGGGTTGATGAGATATGTTTAGAAGGAGAGAGAAAAGGGAGGAAGGTTCGGCAGTGGAGGGGGAGAGGGAGGAATGCCAATCACCAAACTGTCACTTATTTAATGCCTGGGGTGCAGCTGGAATAAAATATCATCATCTCTCACCCTGACCATGCAAACATGATACTGTTATTCCTGCCTCATAGATAAGAAAACTCAGCTTTAATAACTTGTCCAAGATTGCACAAGTGATTGCACAAGATTGCACTAAAGATGAGGAGACAGCAGTCATGTCCAAAGGTGTCTGAATTCTAAGTCTTTGCTTATTCCACCGTGCAATGTGTAAAATTACTGAATCACCCACTGACATTTTCTGGTTTCTTAGCACTAGAGGAATATGAAATTATAGAAGCAAAAAAATGGTACTGTAGAGAATCCTAAAAATAATTTTAAGAGATACAGAAAAAATAGGTACTAGCTAATATAGCTCTTGTAATAGCTAATTTTTGTCAAGTATGTTTTATGGATTATGCTCTTAAAAGTTGTCCCAATTATCTTCCCCTTTGCCCTCCTCCACCTGGTACCCCCCTTCCCTCCTATAATCCCCTCCCTTAGTTCATGTCCATGGGTTGTGCGTGTAAGTTCTTTGGCTTCTTTTCCTATACTATTCGTAACATCTCTCTGTCTATTTTATACCTACTAATTATGCTTCTTATTCCCCGTACCTTTTTCACCATTCTCCCCCACCCCCTCCCTGCTGATAACCTTCCATGTGAACTCCATTTCTGTGATTCTGTTTTTGTTCTAGTTGTTTGCTTAGTTTTTGTTTTTGTTTTTAGCTTCAGTTGTTGATAGTTGTGAGTTTGTTGTCATTTCAGTGTTCACAGTTCATAGTTCCTCTTTTTCTTAAATAAGTCCCTTTAACATTTCATGTAATAATGGCTTGGTGATGATGAATTCTTTTATCTTCACCTTATCTGGGAAGTGCTTTATCTGCCCTTCCATTCTAAATGATAGCTTTGCTGGATAGAGTAATCTTGATTATAGGTCCTTGCTTTTCATCACTTTCAATACTTCTCACCAGCCCCTTCTTGCCTGGAAAGTCTCTTTTGAGAAATCAGCTGACAGTCTTATGGGAACTCCTTTGTAAGTAACCCTCTGCTTTTCTCTTGCTGCTTATAAGAGTCTCTCTTTATCTTTAACCTTTGGCATTTTAATTACGATGTGCCTTGGTGTTGGCCTCTTTAGGTCCAACTTGACTGGGACTCTCTGTGCTTTCTGGACTTGCATGTCTATTTCCTTCACCAAAATAGGCAAGTTTTCTTTCATTATTTTTCAACTAGATTTCAAATTTCTTGCTCTTTCTCTTCTCCTTCTGGTACCCCTGTGATGCAAATATTGGACCTCTGGAAACTGTCCCAGAGGTTGCTTATACTGCCCTAATTTTTTTGGATTCTTTTTTCTTCTTGTTGTTCTGATTGGTTGTTTTTTTGCTTCCTTATGTTCCAAATCATTGATTTGATTCTTGGCTTCATCCACTCTATTGTTGTTTCTCTGTAAATTATTCTTTATTTCAATTAGTGAATCCTTCATTTCTGACTGGATCTTTTTTATGCTGAAGAGGTCCTCACTAAGTTCCTTGAGCATTCTTATAACCAATGTTTTGAACTCTGCATCTGGTAGATTTCTTATCTCCATTCCATTTAGCTCCTTTTCTGGAGTTTTGATCTGTTCTTTCATTTGGACCATGTTTCTTTGTCTCTTCACTTTGGCAGCCTCCGTGTGTTTGTTTCTATGTATTAAGTAGAGCGGCTTTGACTCCATGTCTTGGTAGTGTGGCCTAATGTAGTAGTTGTCCTGTAGGGTCCAGGGGCACAGCCTCCCCTATTACCCAAGGATAATATGGATATTTGGAGTGTACCCTTCATGTGGGCTGAGTATACATCCTCCTCTTGTAGCTCAGCCTTGGTTGCTGTTGGCAGATCAATGGGAGGGATTTACCTAGGCCAATCAACTACAAGGATTGGCTGTGACCACTGACCACTTTGCCCTCTGTGGAGGATCAGCTATTCAGGGGCAGGGTGGTGGTGCTCCAAAATGGGCTGGAGCTGTCCACCGGGCATGCTGGCCCTGGGAGTTTCCCAGGTGGTGCCGGACAAGGTCAGTCCCCACCTGTGTTTTGTCCAGGGTATCCTGCCCAAGCAATAAAGCAATCTGAGAAGGCTGCTACTTGTGCTGGGTTTAGGGCTTCCCAGGTAAAGCCAAGCAGTGTAACTAATCTGGCTGCTGCTAGTGCCCAGCCTGGAGCTCACTAAGGCCAGCTGTGGCTTGTTTGAGAGGATTTAGGAAGCAGTGAATCATGAGCCAAGACCAGTTATTCATATGGAAAAGCAACCTGGGTGGGCCCATAAATTGGGTGGGGCAGACAGTGTTAGCCAGATTGATGGAGTCTTAAACATGGCACCAGCCTGCCGGCTCTGTGGCTCTGTTGGAGGAGAACTCAGAAAAGGGACAATGGCTTCCGCTCACCCTGATGCCAGGCTCTTCAGCCTCTCCCAGCATGCTACTGGTGCTCTTTAAGCTGGAGTTTAGAGGGAGTGAGTCTGAGTATACCTTCTCAGTAGGTGAGTCTGTGTGTGTGTGTGTTTTAAGAGGAACTGCTTGGGGATCCAGAAGTTTCTTCCACCAGCTCAATCCCCACTGGTTTTTGTGGCCAGAAATTGTGGGGACTTACCTTCCTGTCACTGGAACCCTAAGCTGGGGGGACTGGTGTGGGGCTGGGACTCCTCAGTCCTGAGATATTCCTCCTGAATTTTTATCCAGCACACGTGGGTGAAACCAGCCTGTTACAGTACAGTCAGGGTCTTATTCCTGTGTTATATCCGAGGAAACAGAGCTCACAGAAGTGTGAACTCTAAGTATCTGAATATCAAAGTTTTACTCAGAGGGATACGAAGGATACAACTGTCTATTCAATAATGAGATTTCTTATGGAATTTTGAAGTTGCTGGGATTGGATTTTACTATATGAATTTAGTGAAGTAGGCACTCAATAGCGTTTGTTAAATTAGTGCATTCAAAACCTTGCCTGACCATGACTCTCACTAGCCACTCACTTTTTTCTTTATTTACCTGCCTCCAATCTCTAATATTTCATGAACATCGTTGGCCACAGGAGAAAAAGGAAATCTGGATTAAAAAGGAAATATGTTTAAAATGGAATACACTATCTTTTTCTGGATAACTCTAAGAGCCACAAAACCACTACGTCATTATTTGAATAAATTAATTACATAATTAATACCAAGCCCATCCTCTTGGTTCAGTGAGCAGCTGGGACCAGTCTGGACTGAAAGCATATCTCAGTTGCCCCCTCCATGCATGTACATCTTCAGTGTCTGGCTCTCAGTTCCAGCAGGACCTGGGGACTTGGCAGGGAAATAACAGCCTGCTTGGATTTTATGACTTTTTACCCTTAGAATAACCCTTTATCTTCAAGAAGAGCTTTGGATTTAGCACAAGCTTGACCAGAGCCACATCAAGGAGAGTCATTTCACCTGAATAGTCTTCCATTTCTGTCTCCTCCAGCCCCATGAATGAGCTCTTGGGCCTTTCTTAAAGGAAGCACTGAAGAATCCCCGTGTTCATCAGCCAAAGTTGTCCCCAGGTGAAACAGGATCAGAACGGTCTAGATTCAGGTTCCCTTATTATCTGACCACTTCTGACAATGACATGAAACATTGAGCCTTAGTTCAGGAGGTGTGTGGGGGTGTTGGGGAAGTTTTGTTTCTGAAGGACTTGCTGTGAGGTGAGGGAGGTCAAACGGACAGGTTCTCCCAGAGTCGTCATCCGGTGATGCCACAGCAATCTGTCTTGTGCCTTCTTGACTGACTCACTTGAATCACTGGATAGACTTTTCTCTTATTAAAAATCGCCTTTGTCTTTTCCTATAGTTTGTCAAACTGGCAATTGTATACTTACATTAAAGAATTTAGGAAAATGACAACAAGGCATGGAAATTCAGAACCAGAATGAACACAGAAAATGATAGCTCATGTACCACAATAGCAGATCCCGCCCTGCCCCCATACTGCTGTTCTCACGGCTCCCGCCAAGGAATTCCCTCATCATGAAATGACTTTCCAGCAGACTAACCTCTGCGGGCTTCTACTCTCCAGCAAGATAGTATAAATGCCCACCTGCTATATATCTAAAGTACACAATGGTGAGTAAAGGAATATATTAGGTAAATAGAAAATTAAACAGAAGAACAGAAACAACTTAAATCTGGTCAAAACTCTGCTAATCACTAAATTCCAGGATTATCAAAAAACCCTACAAATATATTTAGCGATTCGGCAACAACAGCCCTGGAAAGAGTTCTGTATCAGTTCTGTGAATTTCTCTCAACTTTCAGAGTAGGCGCCTTGGTAATGCCCCTCCTGTGTTGTGTCACTGTGCTATCAGTCCCTCCTCGGTTTGTCTGTCCCAGGTTTACTTGCATCCACGCAAAGACACTGACATTACTAGGCTGATAAAAGCAACTTAAAAGCAAACACAGAGTCAGCCCTTCCGTTCACTGCCCAAGGACTTGGACAAGGTATTCTTAGGGCACAGCTTATCCCTAAAGGCTGGTTCATGTTCCAATTCCAAGGTTCTAGCTTTAGATACCAAGTGACCATTTGCCAACCTCACTGGGCCCCAAGTTTCTCAAGAAAAGGGTGTAGCTCAATGTTTCCTAAAACATGAACTTCTAAATACCAGTTCCATGGGATAATGGAGTTCTGTGACCACATAAATTACAACAAGCAGGGTTAACGTAGCCCTAGCACCCTCTTTTCTGATGACTTAACTGTGACATGTGAGTCTCTAAAGGAGAGTTATAATGGTTGTATTTTGCTTGTTTGTTTGTTTTGTTGTTTAGGTTCCTGTTAAAGGTGAGATCATATGGTATTTGTATAACCAAAGACACTGAAATAGAGAACAGGCTGACCAGAGGGGAGAAGGGAGGGAATTTCAGGGGGAAAGGGGAGGGGTTTACAGGAACAAATATAAAGGACACATGGACAAAAAGTAGCAGGGGTGGAAATGGGAGGGAGATGGGCAGGGCTGGGAAGGTTGGCTGGGATGAGAGTAAAAGACAGAAAACTGTACTTGAACAACAATTAAATAAAAAAGAGAGTTATGAAGAGCAGGATTTCCCGACTTCTACGATGATGGAAACTTCAAAGAAGTATCTCACTGGACTGGTGTTACAAGCAAGGGACGTGCTTTGGGACCCTTCAGACAAGATGATTTCTAAGATTCTTTCTTGTCCTAAATTCTCTGATAATCTTTGGTTCACATGAAAAACCAAGCTATTCTCCAGATACTCCCTATACACCTAGCTCTCAACATTCCTTTTTAAAATATATGACTCCTCTATGTGTGTAAGGATCACATGTGGCTTCTGGGGGGCGGGGGGAAGGTATCTTGAAATTGTGGTGCGTAAAAAACATACAATTCAGGAGGAATGTTATACAGCATTTTAAATCATAGCTGTCGTCACTAGTGACTCTGATGTGGGACAACAGTGAATAGAAGCACATAGGTGATGCAATGGTAATCTCTAGGGAGAGCAGCCACCACCAAAACGCCCAGCGATTCTTTCTACAGTAGCCATGTATAAAGGACGCCAAGTCCAGTGCTTTTCTTTCTGTCATACTTGTCCTTGAACATCAGGAACAAAAATTGGGCCTCGCAGTTGGAGAGAATCATTCATTTTGTTTAGCAATTGGATGCTTGTGAACAAGCGTGCAAAGTAAACAAATGAACCAAACAGATAAACACAATGCTTTCTAGAGCTAACTTTGCTCTTTTACAGAAATTTCAGAGCACAACCAGACAATCCTGTAAGCTTTGAAATGATGACAGACATCCAGGAGCCTGTGTTATTAAGGGCTTTATTTCATTCTATTAAGTCTTCAATCAGATGTGGCGACAAATAATTGGGATAATTGAACTTATTACTGAGTAACTCATGAAATTAGGAAACTCCCTTAACCAAGGAAGATTCATTTAGAAGCTCCCTTTTGGATTCCTGTAAGGAGAAAAAATATTTTCAGCCATAGAGCGCTTTTTTCCCCTTTCTGGCACTAACTGATTTTTTTTCATGTTCTCGTAGCTGTCTCCATGACTATTGTTGGAGAGTTTCTTTCTTTACCTTACTCTACTGGAGTACCTAAAAAAATGGTAATATAATTAAAACTCGTATTTTTCTGGAAGATACCTTAGTAGGGAAAAGGCAACATAGCCAAAGCTAGACAGAAATGCTGGAATTAAACCAAATCAAAGCCAAACGCCAGCCCTGGGAAATGTACCCCTCTCAACTCAGGGTTTATAGTCATTGTACTTTTAACCAGAGTTACGTGTAATACTATTCCACAATTTTCTTCATAGTTCTCCTTCCTTTCTTTAGAAAAGAAAAGCCTCCCAAACAAATGAAATAACGGCACAGACTACAAGGCTACTTGTCCACCCACTAGACATCTTCCTTCTCCCTGCCACGGACTCAAGAGTCTCTAGGTGTTCGTCTTCTTAAAACATGATAGTCACGTGAGTTTCAGCAATCCAAGCAAGTGGAAAGAATAGGCTTTGATAGATACTTTGGTTCTGGTCCTAGATCTTCACTAACTACCCTATAACAAGCTGCATGCACTAGATCTTAACCTTTTTAGACCATTTCCCAATACAAAAAATAAGGGTTTTGAACTACATGATCTTTACTACCTTTTCCATCTCTATAAATCAGTGAGGCTTCTAAATAGAAGCCTCATATATATACTGGCAATTTTCCAAAATTAACCAACGTTATACAATCGATAGTCACGATAATTTTTTAATTAAAAGATTAATCAGTTAAAAAGCACAATTTAAAATAATCTGCCAAACACAAGGTAATAAAAATAGCAAGCAACATTTACTGAGGGCCAATCTTGTGTGAAGTAATATAATAACCATATTATGAAAGTTATATTAATTTATCCTTGCAAAAACCATCTCAGGTATTCATCATCGTCATCATCATTGTCAACCTTACCATTTTACAGACAAGGAAGAAATGTTCAGAAATGTCAAGTACCTATCTAAATATAAATAATTAGTGAATAACCAAGGTAGAATTCAATCCATGTTCTTTCTCCTCCAAACTCATGCTCCGAACCAATGCACTTTATTATCTTTAGCATTCTTCTTTGTCATGTACACTGATTCCCTCATACTTTTTAAGCCATTTAACTTTTTAAAACTTAATTTGTATTCATTCATTCATTCATTCACTCATGCATTCACTTATTCAACCAGCAGCAATCAATTGCTTACATATGGTAGATCCTATGATCAATATTATAATACAGAGTTGACTATGACATAAAACCTACCAGAAATAACTCACAGTTTTATTAAGGGGTTGGGCAAGAAAGATAGCACTTATAGTGCAATACAGTAGGCAATGTATGATACAGGAGACACGTTTGCATGATGCATAGGGAAAGGGTAGCTGGGGGTAGAGGTCAGGGAAATAAAAATAGGTCCTCAGAGAACAATAAGCAGTATCTGAATTGGTACTTCAAGAACCAGTCGACATGAGCTAGTTGAAAAGGTGGGGAAAGGGAAAGGCATCCCAGGCAAAGAGCACAGGTGAGCTAGGGCATGTGAGGGCACTGCGTTTCCTGAGAACTGAGAGTAGGTCCCAGAACTGAAGTACAAGGTGCATGATAAGTACTTGGAGATGAATCTGGAAGTTTTATAATTGGGAAGACCTTGGTGTCTCATGCTAAAGGCATAGAACTATATCCTGAAGACATGGGAGAGCCCCCTCAGAATTTCAACCATATATTTGTGTACTAGGGAAGTCCTGTTGGAAACTGAAAAGGCACGACTGTGACTCCCCTGTCCAGAGAAAGGCAGAAGAGACCTCAATCTGCTGCAGTAGATGCAACCCCACATTTGACTCCTCAAAGTCAAAGGAAGAATCAGTGATTGCAATACAGAGAAGCAAATGGATTTGAGAAATGCTTGGGGAGGTTGCTGGGCAGACAGAAAGAATGTTAGTGGTTGAATAGATACTGGAGGTGAGAGAGAAGGAGATAGATAGTATCAGCTGTGCCTCCAGAGTTTCTGGCTTGGATGGTCACTGGCTCCACTCTTGGCGATCTAGGCTACAGAAGGAGGAAGGACTCTTGCAGAGATACTCAGTTTGGTCTAGAGGATGTCGTTCTGGAGTTGCCTATGAAGTTTCATTCAGAGAGATAAATGTCCCTGCTTTATGCCAAATAAGACACGGTGCTCCTCTTGGGTAATATACATTTGTTGGGGGAACAGATTCATAAATAGATAACTTGAATTAGGTACAAAATCCGTGAAAATAGTTCTCCATAGGTTAGTCCAAACACTGTGAGGAGCTTCAATTAATTCAACCGTAAGATGTGGAGTCAGGGAAGCAGGGGTAAACCTGAGCGGGATCTTGGAGAACGTACAGAAGGAAGAACACTCAGGAAGAGAGGACAGAGGTTTCTTGGGCAGAGGCAGAGCACGAGCCAAGAGACTGGGGTCGGAGGAGAATAAAACTATCAGTCTTCACTGAAATACACAAAAGAAGGCAGGGACCAGATCATGGAGAAAGCCAAATACAGTATCAAGAGCTTGGACTGTCTGCAGATGCTGAGGAACCACGGAAGGGCTTTGCTCTGAGAAGTGAGAGCCACCCATTTGCAGTTAAGAGAGCAGCAGTAGTTTGAAACATGGACTGGAACGGCGGGGGAAGCTAAAATTACAGAGCACAGTTAGGAATCCACTGCAATCACCCAGATGAGAGAAAATGGGCAGAAGTTGGGTTTAGAAAGGCAGGGACTTCGGGTGTGGGAAACTTGGTGAAGCCAGATATACAGCTATCAACTGAGAAAGAGGAAGAATACGGCAGGTCGAGTGAGTCTTGAGATGAAGGGGACAGTGATATGTCTGCTTCTCTGTGTTGTGTCTGCGAGGTATATCTGAGTAGAGACATTCAATAGCTGTGAGATCACACTGAACCCCAGTGGAGAGCACCAGGCCAAAGGTGAGAGATTTTGGAGTCCCTAATTGTAGGCATTCTTAAAAATAATTACAACAGCAGTAATATCAATACAAGTATAATTTTAAGCACTCACTATGTACAGGCATTGAGCTACATAAACTTCACATTTGTGCATACATTATCTCCATTAATACCCAGACACCAGTTTGATATGAACATTTCCCTTTTACAGAGGTTGCAACTAACAGATTATGTCATTTACCCTGGGGTATGTTGTTAGTAAAAGCAAGTGTAAGAGCTGAGATTCAAACTCAAGTTTGTTTTAGTCTTTAAAACCAGTCTTCTGTTTTTGCTTGCTAGTCACAACACTTCTGAGAGTTTGTACAGAAGAATGATTATAGAAAGGAGAGGTCATAAAAAAGAACTCAGGGACAAGAAAGAGGCCCTTGGAAAATCAATGCTGAAGGGACAACTGTGCAAAAGAAGCATTTGTATGGGAGACATAGGGTAAAACAAGAGAAAGCAAAGCTCAGCCTAGGATCTCACGGAATCCAAGGGAAAGGGAATATGGAGAAGTAGGGAGGGACCTACAGTGTCAGCTGTGGCCAGGAGGAGTAAGATAAGGACTTTGAGTTTGGATAAGGAGTGATCCTTGTCAGAGTGGCAGGTGTCACAGAAGCCACATTTCAAGAGACTGAAGATTGAAAAGCATGTGAGAAATTGGCAGTAAAGCCCAGGCTAGTCTTTCAAGAAAGTAGATTAGGAAGGGAAAGCAAAAAGTCAGACCTGAATTTGAGTGGTTAAAAGAAAGGCAGCTCTAATGAAGATACTACATTACTCATCCATTTATTAATTTGAATGGGACTTATGTACCCATATGCTTTTTAAACTGTAAGGGGAAACTAGCAGAACACATGAGGTTTAAATCATGTAAGTGAGAGAATATAAGGAATTGAGTGCATGCAAGGTTTGTAAAGAAACAAGGGTTTGTGAAGAAGCGGGAAGGAGGGGGCACATGGCCAAGTGCACACAGATGGGTGTGCTGTGCTTGGACTGGTCCATGGTTAATTTGCCTTTGACCCTGGAGAAAATGTGTAAGGCTGGAAAAATAAATTGGTGCACTGGTAGGAGGAGCAGGGAGAAGTTAATCCTTGTGTCTGAGCAATTCAATGTTCTCAATCTAGTAGGGGCTGTGGTCATTCTTCCTAGAACAGAGAGGTGACATGTTGAAAAGATGGGTTTGGAGTCGAGGAGGAAGTCCCAGCCGGTGCTCAATCAGGAAGCCATCTGTAGTCGTGTGCACGAGGATAAGATCCCCAGGAGCAAAGTGGGTTTAAAAGAGGCAGACGTTGAACCTTGGAGAAAACCGATATTCGGGATGAGAATACAAAATTCCTTCAAAGGAGACAGAGAAGTTTGGAAGGAGGGGCACCCAGAATCCAAGATAAGCAGAAGTACCAAGGATCGGAGGGCTAAACAAAGTATATTGCCACATATTAGAGAAGACAGAATGGAAATGACCGATCAGTGCCCAACAAATTAGATACCTGAATTAAAGCAGTTTCGGTTATGCTGTGGGAGGAAAAACAAATATGGATCCCCCACCCCCCAGAAAGCTGGAGCAGGCCTTGGAAATTGCAGCCAGCCCCCCTCCCTCCTTCCTTTCTTTCTTTGCCTCTTTCACGGGTTACAATTAAATGGAAGCTATTTGAATGTATTTAAAATTGAGAGCAAAAATAGGGTGAGAGTGAAACTAGAAGAAGTCTCGGTTCTGAGGCGGGAAGTAAGGAGAATTGGTAGTTGTGGAGCGAGATAAATTCTGAGCATGAGGGACTCTGTGCCTGGCTGCTGCCCTGTTCTCCGGTGCTGCCTGTGAGAACACAGGTAGGCAGGAGAGTTTAAGAAGCACCGCAAACACAGGAAACAGCGGTGTAGAAAAAGGAAAGGGATCTTATGCCCAAGGAAACAACAGCGTTCAGTAACCGCTACGAAAAGTGAGGGTATGCTATTCTATCATCAAAATGGAAAAACATCAACAAATAAATGTTGTCCCTGGCTGGGTGGCTCAGCTGGTTGAAACATCATGTACCCCAAAAGGTTGTGGGTCCCCATTGGGCATGTATGGGAGGGAACCAATAGATGTTTTTCACATCTCTCTTCTCCTCTCTCTCTCACCCCATCAAAGCAATAAACGGTATATCCTCAGGTGAGGATTAAAAAATAATAATATAAATTCTGTAGAATACACATAGTTCACGCGATAACTTTCTTGCATAGTTTACGCATAATGTTTCTCTACAGAACTTTGCTTGAGACATCGAATCCCGACATGATTGACAGACTGCATCGCCCCAATAAAAAGACCGAGTTCTGCTTTATTAAACTAAGAAAACATTAAACCTCAACAGATTTCATGTGTTTGAAACAATGGAATTTTGAATCCAATAAACAGAAGAACAATTTGAAAGAGAATTGTCTAGAAAGTAAAATTCCCTGGCCACACTGATCCTAAGCTTAGTGACTCTTATTTCTAACCTAAAAAGGTCAGGAGTTCAGCTTGAATCTGCCCCCAGTGACTAAGTCTGTGGCTCCGCCTTGACTCTCAGACATTTTATTCTCTCGAGAATGCTTCTTCTTAGCTGTTTGTTGATAGATGATTCCCCTAAGCATGTCTACCTGTTTAAGTGGAACGAAGAATAGGTACCTTCCTTAACTTCGGTAACCTGGGAGATGTTTATGAGAGCATGGGATCTTTGATTCCCCGCCCCCCGCTCCCTGCATCTTTACTGAAGACAGGTAAAGACCTTTCCGAATGGAGTCAGGTAGACAGCATGCACTCGACATCACCTTCTTAAAAAAACATATTAATTTGAGTGAAAGACTATGTGCCTGTGTCTCTCCAAAACGGAATCTGAAACTTGGCACACTGGCAAAAACTGCTTTGAAACATCTCTCGAATGAACAATTTTTAGATATTGCATTTTAGAAATGAAATAACAGTATCAGATAATTGGCAGCAAAGTCATTTTCCCAAGTACCGATGCCAAGCGCATGGCAGACATCCA
>PVKM010011656.1:0-32879 GCA_004027735.1 Carollia perspicillata
AGTGCTTCTATGTCATGCTGTCACACATATGCTACTAGTTATACATCATAAAGACTTAATCTTAATGAACATTTACTAGTTCCTGCTAGGATTTTAGGAATGCATGTGGAAAAGGCCGCCATGATTTCAAACAAATCTGGGATTTGAATCCAGCTCTAGCACTAATGGACAAATTACTTGATATATTTTTAGTTTGTTTCCTTAATGTAGAATGCAGATAATATCTATGTCAAAGAGCTAGTGTGAATATTAAAGCAAACGTGACTGTGTATGTGAATTGATGAGATTGGGGTCTGCCACATAACAGGCATTCAGAAAATGGTGATTGGTTTTCTGATATTATTAGGCTTTTTTTCCTTTTAATTGATTCCAGAGAGGGGAAGTGAGGGAGAAAGTGAAGGAGAGAAACAGAAACACTGATGTGAAAGAGAAACATTGATCAGTTGCCTCTTGCATGCACCCCCACTGGGGACCAGGAATCAAACTGGTAACCCTTTGCTTTGTGGCATGATGCCCAACCAACTGAGCCACACCTGCCAGGGATAGGATATTTGGTTTTGCATCTTGACTTCAAAGAGTTCATTGTGGTTTTATGAATAGTAT
The DNA here is from genome assembly GCA_004027735.1 of Carollia perspicillata. Classification (NCBI taxonomy): domain Eukaryota; kingdom Metazoa; phylum Chordata; class Mammalia; order Chiroptera; family Phyllostomidae; genus Carollia; species Carollia perspicillata. Next base: position 604 of record PVKM010011656.1, read on the forward strand.
AACATCACAACTTACCTTCACAAGAATGGCACTCAGCCTGTATTCCATCTCTGGTCTGAAAGTCTGTTATTTTAAATGGAAAATAATTTTTTTCTCATGTAATTAACATAAAGTCATGCTAAAGTTAATTATAAGGCTACACTACATAAACTTTATACTGTATTTTATATACTATACACTACAGATATAAAAGATGTAAAGCTTATATTTTCAAATGTCACTGTAATACCAAGAACAATTTCAAGAATTGCTCATTGGAAGCCTCTGTATTCTTCCTCATGTTGCCTACCTTGGGTGGAATGTTCTCATGTTCTGGCTGGCAAACTCCTGATCGTACCATAAACAGCTCAAACATCACATCTCTTATCACACTATCCTCTATTAACTTCTGAACCTTATAGATGCCTTTATTATAGTAGTCACTGAATCATAGTGTAATTGTTATGTATCTGTGTTTCCTTTGATTTTGGTAATGGCTTGTTGTCAGGGTCCAGGTTTATTTCATCTTTCTGTTTAATCAGCCTTCCAACCCTGCACTGCTCTCACTAAATGTGCTGTGAGTTGGAAAGGCTGGTGGCTGGACAGATGCTACAGGACCCCTCTGGTAAAGATGCCCTTTCTTCATATTGGAAGCAAGTGGTTCTTTTTCTCTCTTCTTGTGGAAGGACAGGGTATTTTGGGGTTTAGGTAGACAGGGATTTCCTGCACCTGAAATAAAGGTAGCTCAGTAGTGACATGAAGAAGTGGTTTCTGTGACTTCTCCCAGTGATGTGTCTGAAGTATTTGGGGGAGAACATGCAGAATCCGAGCTTTTTTTAAAAAAAAGATTTTATTTTTAGAGAGGAGAAGGGAGGAAGAAAAGAAGAAGAACATCAATGTGAGAGAGAAACACTGATCATTTGCCTCTTCTATGTGCCCCAACCAAGGACTGAACCCAGGTACGTGCCCTGACCAGGTGTTGAACTGACAACCTTTCACTTTGTGGGACAATGCCCAACCAACTGAGCCACACCGGTTCAGGCCAGAATCTGAGCTTCTTATATAAATAAGTATAAAGGCAGGAGATCAGTAAGAGATTGAAAAGGTGTACCACATTACAGAAAGTAATTTCCGCCCCTGAAGATGTAAGGGAAATACAAAGAAGAGGGCCCAGCAGAGAAATTACAAAGCAACTGCTCAGGTTATTGTCCTGAAATAGAGAAGTGATCCTTTCAGTCTGGTGACTCACCTCTGGCTGGAGTCAGTACTTCATAAAAAAGGCAGGCACTTCAAGACACTTAACAGTAATCTTATCCCTTTGCAGAAGTACTTTTCATACTCAGGCTGGTCTGATGATCTTCTCATGTCACCGGGCACAAGGATTAGTAGGCCTTGAAATGTTACCCTGTCCGTATAACTTCTCATCTCCTCTCAAGATTGCGCTGGCAATTTCCCTTGGCAGCTTATCACACCGTGAGGACCGACAAGACTCGCAGGCTTTCAAGACAGCAGAACACCCTTGGAGAATAAATGCCTCTGATGCTCGAGGTCATAGCACCCAGAAGGTAGAGGAAGCAGCTGATGATCTCTTTAGTGAGTTCTGCTATTCCTGTGGCATCCAAGCCCAAGTCCAAGGTTTGCTGGCAAGTGAACTGAAACCATGATGCGTCTGAAGGATAGATCACACAGCTCAACTGTATACTCTCTTCAGCTTTAAGCCTACAAGCTTCTAGAAGAGCACTCTGAACATTTGCAATCTGTACACAATTTACATTTGGAAGATAGGTGCAGTGTTTCAAGAGTAGCTTTTGAATTCCCCAAGCCACCCTACAAAAAACATACTGTAGGGATTCTGCTTGTGTAGTAACCTTGTCTGTACCCTTGAGCAGAGGCTCCTGAAAGTATGCACAGATGCATTTACGAGTTTAACCATCTCTCTCTGAGAGGGAGGTCACCTCAAGAGTATATGCTGTGTGCCGCCTGTATTTCCTGGGGAACACCCAGGTAGAGGTGCTTGTGACATGTTCTGACAACTGCCGTGGTTGGATTCCCAGCTTAAGTGGTCACATCTGGTCTTGGTTTACTGCCCTTTACAAAATTGTATTTATTTGAAAGGAAAAGTGGGGAAAACCTAATAAATGCTCCTCTGGGGCCCCTCCACAAGAACAAAGAGAAAATAATTACTTGCTCTCAACATGAAGCAAAGGGCATCTCTGCCAACAGATTTCTGTAACATCTGTCTGGCCATCAACCTTTTCCATCTCACAGCATGTTTTTTGAGGGGAACTTTATTACAGGGGCATTCATTTCCTTACTTTTTTCAATCTTATAATTAACAATCGCATCCTTCCTGCCATTCTAAGTAGCTTAAGTTCTAAAGAGAATCAGAAAGAAAGAAAATACAGTATTGCAGCCCTTTGAAAATGTGCAGAGTGGGCAAGGGTTTCTGGGGAATTATATATTATATCCTCTGCTATCCATTTCAGCTGTTTTTATTTATTTTTCAAAGATTGATTTGATAAGCCTTCATTTTCAAAGCAATGTTTGAGTAGGAAATTCAAAGAGACATAAATTTCTATCTTCGATTTTACCCATCCTGGAGCATTATATACAGGTACACTGAGAGAGGTGGCAACTGTGGTCCCAGACCACTGCAATGAAGTCAGTAATAAGTAAGCTTTTTTACTGATGGGAGGGTCTTGCCTTCAATGCAGAAAATGCGACATCTGTGAGGTGCAATAAAGTGAAGCACAATAAAATGAGGGTTCGCCTGTATCTTCCCAAGTCCCAAACCTCAGCAACTGGTTACTGCATCTCCCTCCACTTCCCTTCCCCATTCCACATGATTGTAAAACTCAAAAGAAGAATGTATTATGTCACATTCTGTCATTGGTTCAACAAATTTTATTTTTATTTTTTGATTTAATCTTCATTGTATTTTTCAACAAACATTTTTAGATACCTACCATGTGCTGGGTACTGGGGCAGAGTGATAGAACAAACCTGACAACTAAAAGCAGTTTAACTGGACTTGTCCATGCTTATCTGCCCTGATCACAGCTTTATCCTGGGGAGATACTCCTAATGGGGCTCCCTCCTCCTACTGTCACACACTCCCGTCCTGGTATGTAGCTCCTTCTCCCTGCGGCAGTTGGTTGAATGAGGGAGGAGGCTTAATCCAAGGGAAGTTAGTCCAATGACTTGAAAATATTGGGGTATTTTTTTTTTAATTTTTAACATTTTTATTGTATTTTTTTTGCAATACCATTTAACCCCTTTATACCTCCCTCACCCCCTGCAATCACCACACCGTTGTCCATGTCCATGGGTCCTTTTTCTTTTTTGTTCGATCCCTCCACCTCTATCTTTGTTTTTGAATTGAATTTATTGGGGTGACATTGGTTTGCAAAACCATGCAGGTTTCAAGTGTGCAACGCAACAAAACGTCATCTGCACACGGCATCGTGTGCCTGTCGCCCCCAGCAAAGCCTTTTTCTGCTCCCATTTTGCCCCCATTTGCCCACTTTCACCTTGTGCCCATCCCCCTTTTCCCTCTGGCTGTCACCACCCTGTTGTGTGTGTCTCTGTGTTATAAATACTTTTTTTTTTTTTGCTTAATCCTTTCTTTCATCCATTTCTTCTCCCCTACTCCCCTCTGACAGCTGTTTTTATCAGACTTTCGTAGTGTGAATTAGTGTCCAGGTTGAGAGGGGTACTGGCTACTTAAAGTGGAAGTCTCATGGGGTCAGAACTGGGACAGCCATTTCAGGGTTTCCCGTGCTCCTAGTTGATGAGGGAGGAGGGTGTCGGAGAAAACTGGTCAGGAGAAAACAGTGGAGTGATGCACAGGGGAAAGCAAAGAAGCCCAGCAGGGTGAGGATCAGAAAACATCCAGACTCTTCATATACATGAATTAATTTGACTAGATTTATATTTCTTATAACCTAATTTATATTTCTTGTGCAGAGAATGTACTCAGTAAATATTTATGCATGGGGCATTGTGTCCTAATTGCTTGGTGTGTACTCAAAGCAGATACGGTCCCTGCTATCACAGAGTTTACAGTATAGTGGAAGAGGCAGACTTGGCATATTTGATCTTGACCCCAATATGAGTGTCAACACCCAATACAAGAGGCAGATGATAAAACAGGTGACTATGCAGTGTTGTAGTGTCAACTGAACAGATGCTCAGGTGAACATTTCACTGTTATTGATCATGGCCAATGGATATATAAATGCAGTAGAAAATTAGTGTGATATCATTAGCAAATAAAATGAACTTAACAAGAATTCAACTTTGGCTGGATTTTTCTCTTTTCCTCCCTCCCTCCCTCCCTCTCTTCCTTTCCTTTTTTTCTTTCATCCTTTCTGAAGTCTGGCTGCAGTACTAACTATGTACTAAAATATGTGCTAAGCACATATTTTAATTTGATGCAGGGCATGCATAACAAAATAATTGAAAAATTATAAATGTTAGACCACATGTATTATTCCAATGACTAAATAATAATAAATCATTTTGTCAAGTAACATTCCATTTTTTATCTCTTTTATAGGTAATCTACCAAGCATTTGCAATTCTCAACTCTACAGAATGAGGAAAAATGTATTAACTTATAATATGGATCATGGAACTTGTTAAACATACTTTCCTAATTCATACTTTCACTCTTTTGCTGAAAAAAATGCCTGTCTCAAATATATTATTTTTACAGATCATTGGAAAAGAGTAGTGTACAACAGGATTATTACAATGTGCTAAAAGATGGCACTTGTATCTCATTGGCATGTGGAGAGCTCGTGTGAAACCTCTTTGATCTTTGCTGGCTTTTTAGCTGAAAGGGTTTGGAAATCTTTTTGGCACTGCCAAAGACAGCACTCCGGTGGCTGTTTATAGTTGGTCAGTTTTTAGCAATGGATAAGAAGGTCTTTGTTGAAGTCAACTTATTAATACATAACGGGCAACATGTTGCTGTAAAGGCGAATGCATATTTTTCTCATATCAAAAAAGTCCCCCATTTTCACCATCATCCAAAGATATTTAAAAGGGGTCTACGTTTTCTTGTCCAGTATGCTCTATGCTGAGGAACAGCACTGCAAGCAACCCTCTGAGCTTTAGCAGTTTTTTAGGTAAGAGGAGTTTTTCATGATGTAATTGATATGGTAACACTCAGCTGGACACAGGCTTTCAAGAGCTAAGTGCATTTGCTGATTTGTTTCCATTTCCTACTAGAACTAAAAGAATTCAAAGGCATGAAGAGTCTATTGTGAAAAAATGCATGAATAATGCAAAAGTCATCCTCAAAGCCTATTGTTGTGTACCAATGCAGTTGTTGCTTTTTAATAAAATCATGGAAAACTTCAATTGAAAAAAAGTATAACCATCCCAAATTTGTCGAGGCAGTTAAAAAAGGGCACATGAGGGAAGGTTTCCCCTGAAATATGTTTTTTCAGCAGGCCTTTTCTCTTCAGCTCTATTGATATGCAGTTGACATTTAATAATTATATGTAAGGTGTTTTTTTTTTAAGTTTAAAATGCACAGGGTGTTGATTTGGTTCAGTTATAGATTGCAAAAGGATGACCACTGTGGCATTGGCTTGCACACAATGTCACATAATTACCACTTCTTTTTTGTGGTGAGAACATTTAAGATCTACTCTTTCAGTAACTTTCAAGCATATAGTAGAGCATTATTTACTATATTCACTATGCTGTACACTATTGCACAGAATTTATGAATCTTATAGCTCCACGTTTGAGTCCTTTCACCAGTATCCCCCATCTCGCCAATTCTGTCCCCCAACCCCTTTCCCCTGGTAACCATCTCTCTACACTCTGTTTCTGTGACTCTGGCTTTTTTAGATTCCACCGTAAGTGAGATCATACAGTCTTTGTCTTTCTTTGCCTGACATATTTCATTTAGCACAATGCTCTCATGCTTCTTCCATGTTGTCACAAGTAGCAAGATTTCCTTCTTTCTCACGGCTATATAATACTCCATTGTACACGTGTGTATTTTATCCGTTCATCTGTTGATGGACACTTAGGCTGTTTCTCTATGTTGGCCATTGTAAACAATACTGTAGAGGACAAAGGAGTGCAGATGCCTCTTCCAGATTCCGTTTTCATTTCTTTGGGGTGTATACCCAGAAGTGGGATTGCTGGATCTTATGGTAGTTCTATTTTTAATTTTTTGAGGAACCTCCGTACCCGTTTCCACAATTGCTGTACCCATTTTCATTCCCACCAACAATGCACAGGGTTTTCCTTTCTCTATATATTCACCAGCACTTACATCTCATCTTTTTGACCATAGCCTTTTTTAAAAATTAAATTTATTGGGGTGACCTTGGTTAATAAGATTATGTAGGTTTCAAGTGTACATTTGTATGATACATGGTCTGTATATTGCATTAACAGGTGTGAGGTGATATGTTACTGTGGTTTTTTTTTTTGCATTTCCCTGATCATTGGTGATGTCAAGCACCATTTTATGTGCTCATTGGCCATTTGTATGTCCTTTTGAAAAGTGTCTATTTGGTTATCCTACCCATTTTTCAACTGAGTTTGTGTTTTATTTTCACTATTGAGTTGTATGAATTTGGAATATATTTTGGATATTAACCTCCTATCAGACATTAGATTCAAAAATATTTTTTCCCATTGCATAGTTTGCTTTTTTATTTTGTTGATTCTTTTGCTGTGCAGAAGCTTTTTAATTTGATGTAGTCCCACTTACTAATTTTTGCTTTTTGTTGATTTTATTTGGTCTCATATCCAAAAAATCATTTCCATGGACAATGTCAACAATCTTTTTCCTTGTTTTCTTCTTGCAGTTGCACAGTGGCAGGTCTCCTATTTAATTTTTTAATCCATTTTGAGTTAATTTTTGTGAATGGTTTAAAATGGGGTCCAATTCCATTCATCGGCATGTGGATATCCAATTCTCTCAACATTATTTTTTAAGGGAACTCTCTTTTCTCCATTGACTACTCTTGGTTGCCTTGTGAAATATTAATTGAACATATGCATGAGGGTTTATTTCTGGGATCTTGGTTCTGTTCCAGAAATGCCTGAGTTCCCCATTGCATAGGTTTGGTGGGGTATGAAGGCTACTTCCTACTCTAGAGGTCTACTTTCCAAACTTCCTTTGTGTTTTTTGTAGGGTAAATGACTCCAGCTTGTCTACTTAGATGCATCTACCCTGGGCATCACTTGAAGATGGTGATGCAAGAAATTAAGGACACCAGAAGTCCTTTCTGGCAGCATTGGTAGCCTCATCCCACTTCCCAGGGCAGTGGCAGCAGCATTGTCAACAGTGATGTTGAGAGTTCACCTCTGACAAGCTGTGTTGTCTAACGTCCAAGGTGGGGATAGTGGAATTCTCTCTGGACCATTTCTATGGCTTGATTTTGACTGCTTCGGGCTGCTCATGGCCCAGGTCTGGGTTTCCAGCCTTCCTGGCTGTTTAGTGACATACTGGTCAATATCCTTGAACTAAATTTCCCTTTCTCTTAAGTCAAAGTTGTCCCTTTTTTTGTTCTTTCCACCTTGAGGATTGTGACTGCAAAACACACATATTGGTAAAACAAGCTCTCTTTGCACCATTATGATGGGTGGGAGTCTATGATCTGCTCCATTGGACCCATTTATACAAGTCAAGCCGCCGCAGTGTTGTAACAAAGGTGTGTGCCTGCTGCAGTGCAGTCAACAGAGAGAGGCTACATGGCTAGGAAGCAGAAAAGGAATCACTTGCCCTCCAAATTCAGGCTTCCCAATACTCTAATGCCACATAAAATTGTCCTGAACAGGGTTAAATGTTACACAAATATAATGGATGATGTTGGTACGCTAATGTGTGAAAATAGCATTTATATTTATATTGCTTCATTTACTCAATTTGGTAAGAAATGGGGTAGGATTGCCAGAGATGTCCTAGAAAAAAAGGTATTTGAGGATGTATTACTTGTGAGGAGCCTGAGGAGCCTTTCCTACAAAATGTGGACTAACTCGAGGGCTGCTCTTTGGCACGCACTGTCCCATTCGATGTGCATAGCAGTCCAGTGAAGAGACCAGGACAATAATGATTCTGTTCAGTGAAAATCCTGAGGGTTCTCACCAAAAGCTAAGTGTACATGAGACACATGACTAACATGTGGTGTGGTCCAGATTCAAAACCTCCCTTCTGAATCTCGGCCTGGCCCTCTAGCCACGATGAAGGAACCCATAAAACTATTTTCTGTGCTTCTTCACTTTAGAAATCTGAGGTCTTTTTCTGAGATATTGATTTAGCTGTCCATTTTCTCTAAAGTCACTCACCACATGCCCACTGTTTAAGATTTTTGAAATTCTATGTTGTTTTGATATGAGGGACAAAACCAAAGATGTTGACATTTCTAGGTTACTGCAGAGCACAGCCACAGCCTACACAGCACTGCCTACGTAGTTTCTGAATCCTGAATGGTCTGATTCTCCTAGATCCAAGATTATCCTTTGCAAATCAAGTGGAGAAACATACCTTCTTTGCCAAGGAAGCATAACCCAAGTGTTCCCAAGGCTCCAAATGTTGTGGGTCCATATGAGGACACATCAACATCCACACCCAAGTTACAATCACCATTTCCCCACATACTCACCCAGACCTCCAACCTTTGGAAAAATATGCTCTCCCTCCTCAGAGTGTGCTGGTGCATTTACTGGGGCACAGACACGAATCATTCTGGCTCTCTCACACAAAGACTGCAGCTAGAGTGGACTGCTCTGAGCTCCCTGCCTCTCCCTCTGAGGCTGCAGACCTGAACCACCCATGCTGACTAGTGCCAGGCCAGCTGGCCAGTCTCCTGTGTGGTGAGAGGGGGCACTCATCCTTCCTCTGGGTGATGCTCAACAGAGGATGGTGATGGGCGGCAAGGGTTGTTCTACAGCAGGGTTAGCTGGACCTCCCAAATGTAGAGCTTGGTAAGGCAGCTCTTTGAGTTTGCATTCAGAGCTCTTAGGCTTTCAGAGCACTTACGGGCTACCAGGGCAGTTGAATCGGAACCTCTGCTGAAATCAGTATTCCTCCCTAAATCTAGGGCCCAGCTGTTGAACTCCGTAGAATAAGCTTTCTCTTTGAGACTCCCATTTTCTTTTGTGTGTCAGTCTTCACTGAATCCTTTCTTTAGCTCCATCCCTGTTCCAAAAGACATGGCATGTGTCTAAACACCAAGTGCAACAGAATTTGTGGTCTTTGATTAGGCAGCTATTCGGCCCTTATGTAAGGCAATGGCTGGCCATGGGCCGCAGCGAAGTGCTTTCCTAGGAGTACCCGAGAAGCTCACTTGAACCTCCACTCAGGATGTCCCCCAGCTCCATTCTGAGAATCACCAATCAAAATCAAAATGGAGCATGGAAAACTCTCTCTAGTCAAATTATTTAGATTTTGATGCTTCGTGACCTAAATACATTCTTGGGAAAGAATGCATGAGGAAAGGCAATAGATCCAAGTGTCCATCAACAGATAAATGCAAAAATGTGGTATGTGCACACCATGAAATATACAGCATTAAAAACCAAGGGCATTGTGACACCTGCTACAACATGGATGAAACTCGAAGACAGTATGGTAAGTGAAATAAGCCAGTCACAAAAGACAAATACTGTATGATTCCTCATATATGAGATTCCTAGAGTACTCAAACTTAGAAAGCAAATTGGTGGTTGCCAGGGGCTGGGAGTTAGAAGGGGTGAGGAGAAGGGAATGTGAAGTAATGTTTAATGGGGACAGAGTTTCAGTTGGAGAAGATGAAAAGTTCTGGAAATGGATGTTGGTGATCATCTCACAATAATGTGAATGTACCTAAGGCCAAGGAAATGTACACTTAAAAATGGTTAAATTGGTAAATTTTTATTATGTATAATTTAACACAATAAAAAAGGCTGTAAAAATTACTCTCCAGAAGTAACCACTGTAATTTTTCTTGTGTATTATTCTAGTAATTGCCTTATGCATGTATGTGTGTGCATGTAAGTACACATAAAACTACATATGTGTAAAAGTGTATGTACATGTGCGTTATTAACTAACATACAAGTATTCAGCAAGCATTTTTCTTTGCTTATTTTATCCTGGGTGTGTTTCCAGATCAGAAATATAGTTCTACTCCATTTCATTAGGTGGAAATATATATCCTTATCTTGAAATACTCTCAATATTTGATCAGTGTTCTATTGCTGGACATTCAGGGTATATTCTTTTTTTAAAAAAGTCAAACAATGCACCAGTGAACATCTAAATATACTTCTTTGAGGACTTGGGTAAATATGTATGCTTGAGAAATTACCAGAAAAAAACGTCTTTTAGGTGAAAGGATATCTGTTTTTATAATGTCAATAATGCCTAATTTCCCTCCAAAGCACACCAATTTATACTCCTGCCTACAGTGTATAAATATCTGTTTCCCGCCCTGACTGGCGTGGCTCAGTGGGTTGAACGTGGGCCTATGAACCAAACGATCGGGTTTGATTCCCAGTTGGGGCACATGCCTGGGTTGCAGGCCAGTACCCAGCAGATGACACATGAGAGGCAACCACACATTGATATTTCTCTCTCTCCTTCCCTTCCCCTCTAAAGATAAATACATAAAATAAAATAAAAATAATAAATAAATAAATATCTGTTTCCCCACTCTCCAGCAATGGGTGTTACCAATTTTCTTAAAGTCTCTCCATTTAATAAATAAAAAATAGTGTCTTAACGAGGTTAAGTTTCTGCTGTATGTTGGTTGATTTATAAGAGCTTCTACATATTATAAAAATTAGCTTTTTCATAGTATATTTTGTGAATGTTTTCTAAATTTATCCTTTGTCTTTATGCTTTTTCTAGCCATATAAAATTTTTAAATAGTTACATAGATACAAAAATCTCCATTTCTTTCAAGATTTAAAAGTTCCCCGTGTCATTTCTAGTAAGTTTATAGTTTTAAATCTTTTATTTATTATTTTGGTATAAGGATTAAGAAGAAATTTGGTTCTTTGATAAAAATAATAGCTATTCATTAAATACTTTGTGAAGCAAATGTTTACTTTTCATTTGTCATAATTTAATCTGTAAAGTAAAGAAGTGAGGAAACGGGTTCACAGAGTCCTAGCTGCTTGCCCAGTGACACAGCCAACAATGGGTAAAAGACGAGACTTGTGGCCTCAACGACTGGGCGGCAGCGGGTCGAATAGCTAATTGGCTCACAGAATACAGAAGAGGAGGTTTCCTTTCATGCTGTCACTTCCTTCATTTTACACAAGAACTGGACTGCAGAGATGTCACATGAGCAGGAGATGCAACTATAAAAATCTGTCAGATGATCTCACCTGTAAGTGGAACCTAATCGACAAAACAAACACGAGTAAAATAGAACCAGAGACATTGAAATAAAGAACAAACTAAAAAAAATGAAAGAACAAACCATCAGAGACCAGAGGGGAGCAGGGAGAGGAGGATGGAGGAAAAGGGGAAGGGGCAAACAAAGGAACACGAATAGAGGACCCCGGACGTGGACAGTAGTGGGGGATTGACTGTGGGAGCAGGGGAGAGCAACGGGAGAAAAGGGGGACCAACCGTAACTGAACAATTAAAAAAACCGGTCAGAACCCCCAATTCCCAGTGCAGCATAAGGTTTTTCTTCCCCCAAAATCTTTACTCTCATACTCTCTTGGACTAGCACAAAAGGCTGTACAAGACATCTCTGCATAGCGCTGCTTGGTAACTGTACCCAGGGGGCTGTGGGCCTTGCCAGGCTGCTGCTCACACTGGGAAAGGCCACAGGTGCCGTGGTGAGGAGCACAGGCCAAATAGGCCCATCGGGACTGAAACCAGGGCTCTCAACTTCGGGGGAGACTGGGGTGCCAAGGACTCCTTTTTAGGAGCTTTGTGACATAGGCCCTCTATTTTTATATGTGTATGTTTTTCCTGGGGAAACAGCTCATTAGATTTTAGAAGGTGGGGAAAAGGTTAAGAATTATTGTACTGTACAACATGTATAAATTGCTTGTTAAATGATTACATTGGACTGTGTTTCTTCTTGAGAGATTTCTTTCAGTGTGTACCACTTCTTGAAAGATTTCTCCATCAGCATCTCCACTAACAACGATAAGTCTGTTATTTTACCATTAGCAAATTTGTAAACATTTAAAAAATTGTTTGTTTTTTCTCCCCAGAGCTCCTGGTTTCTTTTTCTTGAATCTTTCAAAGTTGAGAGGCAAAGTACTCCTGAACATTGGGGAAGCTACACAGTGACTTGCGGCCCCAACACCCCTCGGGGGTCAATCATTGCCCCAAATGTACAGTCCTGGTCGCACTCCACAGCTGTCTGTGTCTGCACTGGCCACAGGCCCATGCTCCCACGGGGACACTGAGTGTCACATTCAGCCTGGCTCTGCTCTGCAAACAGCAACACCCTTTCTTTGGCTGAGCAAGTGTGGATGAAAAAGGGACCGCCTGCTAAACCCGACAAGCTCAAGGAGGCCTTACACACCCAGAGACCAAAAGTTACCACTAAGAGAGTCTGAACATAAAAATTCCTAACTAGAAGTGAGTCATGTTGAATAGTCACACCCTGGGCCTGTAGCTTCCTCGAGAAAGGTTGGTCTTTACGCTAAATGAGCCTTTCTATTGTCATTTTGAATGTAAGAGAACATACCTTAGTAATATCAGAGTAATCTCCTTTACCTCACCCCTCAGGGCACCCCCACTGCACCAGAGCACAGACCACAGAGCCCCTCATTGTTAGCTTGTTCCCCAAATACCATGTCCACTTGCTGTAAATGTTCGTTGCTAACTATCCTGTTCACCATGTCAAAGTATGTGTCTCTCCAGTTTACTTTTTATCCAGTCTCAGAGATTTCCCTGTTTCACTTTCTCCCACCTCCCTGTTCTACCACCAAATGATTGCATGTAACCCTCTTTAGGTCTCCTCCTCTGATTCCGATGTATAAAATAAGCTGTAAAAGTGCCATTCTCTGGAACATTTTCTCAATTGAGATTTTGCTTCCTGGCAATTGTCATCAGTTTGGCTCGAATAAACTCATAAAAGTTTCCTACAGGCTCGGGCATTTCTTCTGTCCACAGGAGGCATTGAGGAGAAAGAGGGATGAGATGGCAGAGCCGGAACACTCGCAAGTGTGATAACCGAACTTTGAATTGATCTAGAAGGAAGCCTCTCTTTTCTCCTAAACTGCAAGTATTTGTTTGCTCACGAGTGTCTTTGGGGGTGGAAAATTAGCATAACTTCCTTCTCTCACAGTCGGTCTCCCAGCCTCCCAGTGGGGTTTCTCTTTGAAATCAGAGTTGTGTGTGTGGAAAGGATTCAGGAGCAAGGCTTCCAAGCCAAGAAGAAAAGCAACCAGCCTATTTCCCATCCAAAGAGTAACCCAATACAGCTGAAACTTCAGACTGAGGTGCTTGGGAAATGATTTTTATTATTGTTTTTTAAGAAGCAAGTGTATGTTGCTAAGGAAAAGACCTAAAACATGGCTTAGGAAATTCAGCTTTGACGATGTAGTACAATAGATGGTGCACAATTTAACAAGTTAGTTGATTTTTTCTTAGGAATATAAATTTCACAATTAATATATTTTTTAAAAAGATGAAATAATTAAATATCACCATAGAAGTGCAAACCAGAGATACCCAAACACCCAGAAGGCACAATAAATACACTTACAGCCTGTTTCTGTTTCCTTCTGTATTAGCTCCCTTCAAGTTTGAGCAGCTATTAAGTGAAGTATATTCTTTTATGTTGTGTCTACCTGGAGGGGCTGTGTAAGAGGATCTCAGCTGAAACAGGAAATGTACAATAACTCCCTCCTTAGGAAGCAAACATACTTTTTGGTGTTTGCAATACTCATGTGATTTTGTTGGGGAAGCAAGTAAATAAAAATGTGTATTATGTATTACTAGATACTGCTGAATAAAAACCCGTTTTGTCTATTTGCCACCTCTTTGTAATGGTAGCTTGTGTCTGCACTGTAGGCAGCACACTATGAACTGTGGATTGAAATGAAGAGGAAAGTCGCACCTGACACTGAGTTTGCAAAAGGTTGTATGTGATGGGGTTTCTCATGAGCAAATTAGACCAACAATGAGAAGTTGTGGTTTATTGGTTTGAATAGAAAAAAGTTGGGTGACTTAACTAGGAAATACAGGACGGGGCAAAAGTAGGTTTACAGTTCGTATGAAAAATAATACAATAATTAATAATAACAAGAATAAGCTCTGTTTCATATAAACCTACTTTTGCCCCCCCATAGTTTAGTTTATTAATAATTGGTTTATTGGCTCAATATATTTTTCAATGAGTCTGGGAATTGGGGAGATATATATTCAAAGAACTGAATGTCTTTCTTTTGGCTCATTCAAGAGAAATTCAACATTTCCACATTCAACCAGTAATTATTATTTAATTAGCAAACTTTTAAGAAAGAAAGCAAAGAAGAACAAGATCTTATCTTTCTGAATTCAATTTATTTGGAAAGCCTATGCTAGAGTCACTGTAGTATGTGGATTTGCACCAAATTCTTTTTGTTCAAGTCCGCCGATACGCCTCAGATCCAGGTTTGGTGGTGTTTCTCCATCCCTGCGGGGCCATCTCCAGTCCACGACCTGTTTAAGAATGGATGGAATTAACACAAGACTTGCCAGGTGTATCCCTTATCTGGACACTACAGAAGATTCCAGTTTAATAGCTTTAAATTCTTGAGAATTCTTGTGTCCCTCCAGTGGGGGGTTTTGACATGTGGCAGTAGTAATCATCAGTCCTGCTGCTACAAGAGCTGTGACACTCGAAGGAAAAGGGACATTTCTTCAGGTGAGTGGAAGATGTATTCTGTCACAGGGCCCATTTGTCTAAAAAGGGATGGAAGTACAAGTGGAAATTCCGGATTTCTGTCTCAAATACATGCGGAAGAAGCCCCGAATCAACTTTTCACCAGTCCTCCTCTGTTTCGGCCGTGACCCTTGCTCTGAATGTTGTGAGTGTGGCTACAATCATAGGCAGGCATTTCGTGAGTCAGAGAACAGACTACAGACACCAGACGCTGCAGAATCATTAACTAAGGGTTCAGTCTTACTTAATAAAATGGCCTTAATAAAATGAGACACATTTCCCCTGACTGCCGAAGGAAATGCCACCCCATAGATATGTTATGAATGAATTAGAGCTTCATCAAAGAGGGGAAAGAACCCACACACCAAACTCAAGAAAATTAAAGAATAAAAGAGAATTTTCTTCCATGAGACTTTTATGTTGAACCTTTCAGTAGGTACACATTCCTACTCTGTGTGCTGTTTTCTAGCATCTACTGCAGCTTAAATAATAATTGGAAAAATGGAGCCAGTAATTGTTCCTTCCTGTTTTTCATGCACCACATTTAGCCCTTCTGTCATATATCAGATTGAATCCCAATCTTGTATAGCTAGAAAAAAACCCATTTCCACATATATTTCTTTGTTTTATTTTTTATTTTTATGGTCTTTTTTTATTGTTGTTCAAGTAGAGTTGTCTCCATTTTCCCCCACCACTCCCCCCAACCCCAGCCACCACCACCTCCCACCCCTGATCCCACCCCCCTCCAGATATATTTCTTTAAAGCATTCTTTTTAAGAGCCAACATTCTACAGTGAGGACATTATACCAGAAGTATTCAGCTCTAAGGTGATATTCCCTAGTGGAGGTGACCACATTTCCTCTTTTGTTATTAAACTAGGGAGGCAGCCCCAGATGGATACAAGAAGGACTTGGAGGCCAAAACAAATTTTTCCAGCCCCCGTGCTACCCAGCCATCTGTACTTGCGTTGGCAGGTTGGCCCCCCTTTTGCTTGTCATATAAAGATGCAGTGTAGAATTAGGTTCACCTTCGCGTCCTAAATCTGAAGCTGTTTTCCAGATGAATTTAGAGTACATCACAGCAACTGTTCAGTGGCTTTCTGTCATGTTTCAGATGGTGGGTGGCTCAGTGCCCTAGGATTTGTGTGAAGTCAGAGAGTCCTCAGGAGGTCCTAGGAGGTCAACGGCTGCCAGTGCGATTGCTCCCTACCTGACACCGGGATGGTGGCCGTGGCTCAGTTTCCATGTCATCAGGCTGCATGGCAGGGAGAGACGGCTCTGCTTGCCACAAAGCCCCAAGGGCATGAGACGACATTGGTAGAATTTGGACTCACAAAGACATAGACAAATAAAAATATGCATAATAATTTTTTTAGAGTGAATATGGTGTAGCCTAGTAATAGGTTTATATATATGATTGTCTCCTAGTGTCATTCACTTAAATATTTTTTTCATATTATAAAGCAATATTTGCTTATTGAAGGAAACACGTGTTTATTGAAGATAATCAGTGTTTATTCAGAAAAATACAAACAAGCAAAAAACACAAATGTTAAATCACCCCAAATTCCATTTTCATTAACATTTTATCTAGATAGAGACATATAGATATACATATGCACATTCTAGAGCTACATGTATTTGTTTACAGTTATATCTGCAAATATATGTACATCTACCACATACATCTATCTCTTGATAGATTGATCCATTGATCTATCTCAGTATCTATGTCTATGTACATTTACATGAAATCATGCAGTATATACTGCTTGATAACTTTTTAAAATTTTTATTTATTTTTAGAGAGAGGGGAAGGCAAGGAGGAGAGGGAGAAAAACATCAATGTGTGGTTACCTCTTGCGCACCCCCTACACTGGGGACCCAGCCCGCAACCCAGGCTTGTGCCCTGATTGGGCATTGAACCTGTGACCCTTTGATTCACAGGCCTGCACTCAATCCACTGAGCTACACCAGCCAGGTCCTACTTGATAACTTTTAAAAACTGAACATATCATGAGCATTTTCCATGTTATTTTCTTCTACTACTGTATAGTCTATGCATTTTTAGAAATAATTTAATGCATACTATTCCACATAGTACACTTTTACCAACGCGCTAAAAGTTATTAGGATAAACTCACAGAAGTGGAATTATGAGTCAAAATTTTAAGGCTTCCAGATGGCCCGTTTGTACTTTTCTACTTCCACCAACAGTGTTTGAGGGAGCCTGCTTCCCTGCCTCATCACCAAACTTTAGTTTAAGGTTTGATAGACTGTTCTTTGTCTGAACAGCTCAAAGTACCACACAGACATCCACCTAACAATGGCTTCTACATTAGGGAGGGGAATGAAGGGGGTTTTGTTTGGTTTAGTGAAGAGTATTCAATATTTGGCTGAAGTAGGAAAATAAGATTAGGTCAAGCAAAGATCAAGAATAGGCTGCTAGTCAGCTTACTTCCCAGTTATATTTTATTTTTTTAGCTATTTTGCCAAAATTTCACTTGACATATTCAAAGAACTGTTATTTTAGTCATAATTGCATGGTTTATGTTGTAATATTGTTCAAAAATGTCTTTAGTTCAGGGTTTCAAAACAAATCTAATGTACGAGAGTTTAGTGCAGAGTAACTTTCTGTCACCAGGACAAAATCGATTTTAAAGAGAGAGGCCTGTAAAAAGAAATGAAAATAAGTTCCTCAATATTAAAAGATCCTTTAAATAGAACTGGTAAGTGATTATAAAAAACATATGGATTAAATATTCTGACAATACTCATTGACTTAAAGGAATTGTATTGGTTGGAAAATGTATTAAATGTTGGATATTCTTGATTTTCAAAGTGCCTTGGTTATTTCTGAAAAGTGGGCTCTGGTTTCTATAAAATGAACATGAATAATGATGCCTAAATAATAGGGCCGTTGTGAGGGTTAGATAAGACAAACCAGGAAAAACACTTAGAACAATGCCTGGCATTAAGTGGTTAGCCATCACTTTTACTCTTCCTATCATTATCACTGCTTTGGATATCTGGCCTGCCACCAGGGGGCTGGGCCCTCCTCTTGCATTATCTCTTCTGTCACCAGCACTCCTGTTTGTTGTTGTCCTGGCAGCTGCTGACCTTTAGTTCTGTCATTCATCCCAGGTGTTTATGAAAATATTTCCTAAGCAGAGATATTTCCTTTCTAAGAATTTCTGCTGCCAGCTATTAATATAAAACATTTTTTTTGCCCTACTACTCCCTGAGGTCAAGCTTATAAAATGAATTTATTTAAGAAGGCAAGTTCTAGCTAGATCCTGGATTCAGATCAAATTCTTCTCTCTGTGTGTGATAAACAATTTATATCTACTGACTACACAGTTTACTTATTGACCAAAGAGTGTGCTTATCTTTGTTGCAAGAGGCGTATACTCACTGATGGCAAGGCTGTGCCCAATGCACTTTGGCCTGACACACAGATTTGCATGTGGATGGAAGTAATGAGTAATAACTGGTTGCTGTCTGCCTTTCTGCACCATCATGTCGTGTGGTTGACTCCTTTCCTTGTCATTGCTTCTACAAGACTTTCAGGATCAAGTGATTTCTGGCCAAGAAACAAAAGCAGAGTCCTCTAGTGAATTCAGAAGAAAACTCACAATAAAATCAGGTCCAACTCCAAGGGAGACACTGGAGAAGCCCCAGGCCTGGTCTGTAAGGAATTGCACGTCTGATGGCTCACACTGACACTGTGTTACGGCCACTAGCATTTTATCCTCCTATCGAGCTGGCAAGCTGCCACTGTCAGGACAGTTGGACATGTTTTATTGGGAAAGTAATTTTTTTCTTTATGCTCTGCACTAGTAGATTGGTTCAGTAATAAATATGGGAAATTTTGTTTGGAAAAATAGCTGATCGAATGACTAGACTGAACAATATTGAGTATAATCAGTTCCAAGGAAGAAAGTACTTTTAAAAAGAGCCAGCGATCTTTTAAAGGTAGTATGGGAAGTTTAAGTCACCCGCCGTCTCACAGAGAGGTGGAGAAGGAGAGACGACCTTCCGGCCTAGTGGAGCCCACTGGTAGAGGGGCATTCAGAGAATGCTTCAGTGTGGCTCAGCTCCTGCTAATAATCCCAGGGCTGAAGGGACCCAAGTGGGAGCAGGTGGTCTGGAGGTTTGCAGTGTGTGCACGTGACTGCTCCTGTGAGTGTGTGCATGTGTGTCTGTATGGGTTGTATATCACCCGGTGGGCCAGGGAGGTTGATAGAAGAGGCAGGGTGAGGGTGGTTCTTCTCTCTTCTTCCTTGGGTCTAGCTGAGCCTTTTTCTAGAGCTTTGAATGCATTTGGCATTTGAAATAGTCTTGTGGGCATTTTACCAGCCTCATGCATAATACAGTTTAGGACATTTTATATAAAAGATGTTTATGTAATTCTTAGAACTCAAAGATCAGTCTTCAACCATCTGCAAAACCACAAATTCCACACGTAGTCTGCTTTTCTTGATACCTGAGATATTTCTGTGTTTCACCTCCCCAAAGAGGAAGGAGGAACATGAATGATATTTATTAATTTAAGCTGCAAACTACTAGGATTTATCAAAGACCAACATCTCTAGGAAGCAGCCAGGACAATGCCATCCCCTGCCACCTGAATCCTACCCTGGTAGAGCTAAGCAGCTCAGTTATTTATACTAGGGCCAAGAAAGACTGTTCCATTTAGAACTGGCTAGAAACAAGAGGAGAATGAGGGGTGGGTTATTAGTGTGGTGGTTAGTAACATAGAAGTAGAGCAATAAACAGAGAGCTGATGAGGAGGAAAGTCTAAGAGAGAAGATGGAAGGAAACAAAGAAGGGAGGGAAGGAGGAAGACAGAAGAAGGAAGAGAAAGAGGTGTGTTGTGCAGGGGATTCTAGAGTCTACGAAGGGTCTACTCACTACTCACTGTGGAGGAACTAGGGCCTGGGGATGGAGGGGAATCAGGTCACTCTCTAATTATGACAGCGATGCACTGGGTTACCAGGGCTACAGGACCAGCATCATATCTTCACATCTGATCTGTTCTACAGGGCCTAGAACAGTACCTAGAGCAGAGTAGATATGTCGTAAATATTTGTTCAACGAACAAGTTTATCACTCATAAAGAGGTCAGTTTTCTCTGTTTTCCACAGATTAAAAACTCCCTTCATCCAGCATGTTAACTTGTGACTGTGTGGGCCACATTAAGGGCTGAGCTCACCAAGGATCGTGGGATTGTGGGAATGATCGTGGGAACCCCAAACCAGGATCGTGGGAACCCCAAACCAGGGAGTACAGATAAAAACAGCTTGAGCTTTGCCTGGAAGGGGCACGGACCACAGATCTGCCTACACTTTCCAGCTCCAGAGAAGCAAAAAGCAAACAGTCTTGGAGATAGTATTTCCAATGTAGCTGTTCAAATTTTTCCACACACACTTTGTAAAAACCACACAGGTGATCTCCTTTGTCACAAAAGGTACCTTTGGGCAAGCTGCCTCATCCAAAGCCAGAACATTCCTCACTGACAGGCAGGACTATTATTATGTTGGGGGAGGGGATCTGAAGTTAGTTCCCTGTGTTTCTAGTAAAGACAGGGATCTCTTACACAAAGGAGGATGGGCAATTACAAGTTACCTATTTCCTCTGTTGAGAGTATAAGCAGCAAGTTCTGAGTGGGGCAAGTAGGGGTAATATTCACGTTATGTCTGGGTAGAGCAGATAGCATGAAACCCGGACATGCTTGGACAGGCAAAGTGCCCACCTAATAAAGAGGCGGGAGATTTGTAGGATGGGAAGAGATGCTTTCAAGAAAAAAAGCACCCCTTGCAAATACAAAAAAAAAACCACACCCAAAAAACCAATGACTACAAATAACATTACCCTTTCTTACTTGCCAGGCACTATTCTAAGTATTTGCATGTATTCTCTCATGTAATCCTTACAACCGCTTCATGAGGTCAAGTAGTGTCATTGTTCCATTTTGTAGAGGAAGAACCCAAGCTGGGAAGGATTAAGACACTCCATGAAGGCTACACAGAGAGTTGGTGGCCTTCTCTAATGATGAGCAGGAGACAGAGCCCCAGCACCAGAACAAGAAAACAGGGGGACTAAAATCCTAATAGGCTTCCACTTCCGTTCTAGAAGTAACTGGGAAACATAAACCTGGACACGTGATTCCTGGCAGCTTGCAACTTGTAACCTCCCCATGCTGGCTGTCTTTGTCACCCCTCAAATTCACTGCACAATTTTAAGTAACAAGAACTGGAGCGCTAATCTCTGGGGGCAGTAAAGAGAATTGAGGTCGGGACCGAGAGACAGGTGGGGATGGTGGCCGTGTCCCTGGGGTTTGCAGAAAAATGAAACTGCAAGGCACAGGCGTGTAAAGAGGCTTGGAGGCGAGCTGCCGACTTCAGAAAATGAAGGCTATGTAAAGCCTGGGAGCAGTCTCAAGGCAGCACTGAGGGAAGTTGTGGAGTATTCTTTTCTGAAGGAGTTCAGATTTCAGAAGCGTCTAGGCTTTGGTTCTTAGATCTGCGTTTTTGTTGTCATGAAACTCTCTCTGTGGGTTCCCTCTTGTGGCCCCAGCATGTGATGCGCTGCCCACCCGCCCCCCTGGAAACCACCCCAAATACAGGCGCTTTGATTGATGTACGGGGTCAGCGGCTTCCCCTGCTTGCTCCTGAGGTGTTGCTAAGAGTGTTTGAAGAGCTCTGGAAGCAAGTCATTTTTTAAATTAAAATTTTTATTTGAAAAATGATAGAAATACAGCAATGTGGAAGTCAGGTATCCCATGTTTTCATTGCCATGACACAAAGTGGGTCCATGACCCTTCCCTCTGCTTACACTCATCCATTCCCTCTCTCTCAGGGGAATTTTACCCTGTTACATGTTTTGCTTATCTCTTCCAATTCTGTTTCTATAAATTCATGGTGATAAAGCAGTTTTATGCAAGTATTTCTCCTCACAAAATGAAGTATATTCATTTGTGTTTCCCCCCATTCTGTATAGCATGGATTTATGTTCAGGTCACAATGGGCAGATCTAACGGTACTTTTCAATGCTATTCGGTATCACTTTCAGGTAGCTACTCTCATTTGTGGAATCGGGCCTCTGTCAACACCATGTATGTTTCCAATTTTCTGTTATACACTCTCCAGCAACAAATGTCCTTATAAAAGCAGGGCTTAATTTGAAAGAATTTATCTATTTCTACTTGGTTCTTATGGGTAAGTTTTAGTTATGCAATCCTACTGTTCCTAAAAAAATGATAGAGAGAAAAAATTATGCTGTCATAAAACAAAGATGAACACTGAATATCATAAATTTCAGTATTCACTTTGTCTTTGCAATCCAACAAAGCCAAGATAAAAGAAATGAAATCGAGCACTTTTGGCATAGTTCATCTAAAATGCTTTTTGTTTCTTTAGTTTTGGAACATTTGGGGCTGTACCCACTGTATTGACTACTTTGTAATGGACAAATGGCAGTGGCACTGACTCTGGCAAAAACTCTTTTAAAGAAATGGAGATTTCTGGAACATTTGCAAAACATGACAGTGAGCAGCCTTTAATCGAAAGCAATAAGGTTTTGTTTAAGCTTAGCTCCTTGGTATTTCATGTTTGTCTGGAAAAAACTGCGTAATATGTGCCTACCAAAGAGCATCAAATACACAGCATAAGCTGAATTTGTAGTTCAGTATGCCATCTTGAAACAAAATGGCAATCGAGAAGGATTTTCAAGTCAATATAACATTTTATAGGTTTCGGGGAAATGTTTAATGTGAATAAGTTATTATAGAGGTTGCAATTTTAAGTTGGTATTTTAATCACACTATAGTGGATAGTCCAGATCTTTAGAGTTTTTCTAATTAGTTTTACTTTAAATCAAGTGGATTTAAAATTTACTGATGGATATTCATAAAGTTTGAAAGGCTCTGTAAATTAACCATTAAAATTCCAGTTTTTGAACTTTTTTAAAAATTGAATTTATTGGGTGACTTTGGTTAATAAAATTATACAGGTTTCAGGTGGACAATTCTATAATGCATCATTTGTACATAGTATTGTGTGGTCACCACCCAAAGTCAAGTCTCCTTCAGTCGCCATCTATCCGCCTTTACCGAGTTCTACTTCCTCCTCCCCCCTCTTAATTTTTAAATGTTTATTTACTTATTTAAAAAATTTATGTATAATTGGTATACAACATTATATTAGTTTCAGGTGTACACTGTAGTAATTTGACATTTATATACCTACCAGCGTGATCCCCGCCCTGAATCAAGTAATTAGCTGTCACTGCAAACTTCTCACAGTGTTATTGACGGTACTGCCCTTTACCTTCTTGACTCACTGCCCCCAGTTTCCTCCCTTTCGTCAGCTATCAGTTTGATTGCTGTTTCCGTGGGACTGTTTTGTTTTGTTTTGTTTTGTTTTGTAAAAATTCTATTCCTTAGAATAGAATGGAATGACTTGCTAAAGAGTTGTATTTTGCTCGTGATTCAATCCAATTTCAAAGCTTCTTTTCTTTTCTTCACATCAAGTTGTGCTGCATAGATAAAGGCTGTGGGTCGATCTTAGCTATAGTTAATGGCATTGCTGCCCTGGATTTCCTAGGGGCCATCATAATGAGACGCTGAATCTAATTCTAACCTCCTGGTGCTTCATTTGTCAGACCAGGGCCATGTAATTAGAGCTGGAATGAGGGAAGAGGTGGCGCTGATAGAGAGCTGATGCCACTGCCGGGAAGGGTCTTCCACTGTCCCTGCAAACTGATTCCCACCCCCGGTTTCTCCACATGCCTCGGTGACCTGCTTTTTTTTTTCCTTCTTTCTCCCATACGTTGTCATTAACTGTGAAAGAAATAATATATATTTCCCATTTAAAATTGAGTGATTTAAGCTACATAAATTTGAGGGTTGCATTGTCACTGAAAATAGGTTTTGAAAGCCACAGCACTACCAACCGCTAGATAAGTCAAAATCCGATGTTCAATCTGGCTTTTTGTTCTTAGTCACATCTGTTTGTTAATGTACAAACTCGTCATGGGGATGGATAAGTTGTGTTTTTGAAGTGCCTAAAATGTAAACATACCATTGGTCTAAAAAGAATTTGAGGACATAAAAAGAATGAAGTGGGAAAGTGTTTTAAAATGCCTTATTGCTAATCACCACTCACTTTTGAATTACATGCTATTGTTATTTAGTAAGTAGGTATCTGCATTTGGACCCTCTTTAAAAATAAAATGAAATTGGGAGAGATCAGTCAAGGATTCACCAGATGTACATTTTTATAATCAATTTATAGCCTAATTAATAATAGAAATATATAAAAAATCTTACCTCTGAGGCATCAATTTTGTAACCACTCCATATCATGAGAGAACATACGTATGTTCTAACCTGAGTTTTGGTTCACGGGCCCATGTGAACATGCTCAGAATCCATCACTTTTGTCAGTGGGAAGCTGCCAACCCAACAAGCAGGAGACACGTAGCGACAGAAAATGGTACAGCTGGTAGGACATATGTTGAATTAGGAGCTGGTTCACACAGAAGCTCAGAGGTTTTCAGGGACTGTGCCTTAGGTGCTTACGCTACTATATGGCTACAGCCATAGTACATATCAGATCCTCTTACTATTCACGTTATAAAAAGGGGTAACACAATTTTGACCTTATGGAAACACACAGTATGTCAAAAGCACCTTCGGTCTGGGGTTTCCTGGGGTGGGGAATGTTATTCAGTGCACCATCTGTTCTATTTTATATTTATGTAGCACTTAATCCTCCAGGGCATTTTTGTTTATAGATGGGCAAAGAACAGGCAACGTGAAGGGGGGTTTAGTTGCGGAGTCATGGCACACATCAGAAAAACAAAAATGGCGAGAGTTAAAACCCTGGCAAATAGTGTTTTGTACTGATTTATTTTTTTGCGATCTTCTCTATAAAAAATAAATAATTTTATTGGTAGGAACAGTACTTTGGCATCAGAGCATCTCTTTGGAAGTGTGTCCTTGTTGGTGACATTACTGAGGTGCTGTACAGAGGTCTTGTTAGCATCCCTACTCCAGGGGAACACACTCCAGGGACGAACGGTTGTCCCTGAGGCCAGTGGGTTAGAATTAGACTCTCGGTAAATCTTGAAGGAGTTCGATAAATAAACCCCTCTCTTACCAATCCAAATTAGGAACCGATTGGGAAATAAGTTACAGAAGACAAACTGATGGTTCATTACTGACACAGATGATTGAGGAATGTGGCTTTAAACATAGGGCTAAAGTGCTAATTGTTGACCCCAGAATTAAGAAGAATTAAGTACCTAGTCACAGGGGCACCTAGTCATGCAGGCCTCACCCGCACAGCTGAGCCACTCCTAGAAGTGACCACGCCGGGCACAAGAGAGGGCTGGAAGAGCTGCAAAGGAGGGAGAAAAGCCCAGAAGCTTTTTTTGTACACACACACACACACACACACACACACACACACACGTCAGAAAAGTAGTTCCTCCACTCAGGGCCTTCCCATGGCGTTAGTCCTGAGAAGAGTCGGCATCTCCTGCTCTCCGTGGAAACGCCTTCTTTCCCCACTGGCGCAGAGTTCTTCTCTGTCATTCTCCCAGCTTGTCTTTGCTGCAGCTCTTTTTGTTTCTTTCATCCTATCCTCCTCTTTCCCTACCTGATAGGGGGGAGGAGAACTTCATGCTGGGCAGCAAACAAATGTATTTTCCCCTATTTTCTTCTAGTAATTTATTTTAACCATACACAGTAGCCTTAGGGATAGAACACTAATATTCATTATACCCACCTAAGAAGCAAAAATGAAAATATATACTTTATATATTTTAAGATCTGCGTATGGAATGACACAAACCTGAATTTTCTATAGTCAGGAAAGGAAAAGTAAGTTTATACTTAGGTTGGAAACAGTGAAATGTGTGAGTAGCTAAGGAACATTGCATTTGTTAAAAATGTAGAATATATTCATTCATAAACAGAACCTACAGCTTTGTGTTTCCCTAAAGGTAGCAATAGTTAGAGAGAAGCAGTTGACTGGCTGCTAATTTGGATAACTTCTTTTCTAAATGTGATTGAACTCTGTTCTGTGTAATGCAGTTTCTCGATTGCCTTTGGTTCCTTTGTCAGAGGCTTACTATGAATTGAGTATTACAGTTTTATGGTTTTCTATTTGGTTCTTCTTCACTACTTCAGGGAAAATCAGCTGTTGTTGGCTTGACTACATTCTTCAGAGAAAAACAAACTCTCAGACAAAATGCATAACACGCGCAAAGCACTACAAAGCCCCCACCTAACCTCCCACGGTGAGTGGTGTGTTGATGCCAGGCGGCGCCCACTGAGCTGGTGTGGTGCCGAGGGGCAGAGGGTTGCTGAGGCCTGCACAAACCTGGCGATCACGGTCTTACAGATAGTTCTAGTTCAATGTTTTTATACCTAGAAGAGGAAATGCAGTTTTCTGCAAAAAGCATGTCCACGGATGATGTGGGAAAAGAAACAAAAATAAAAGAAAACATGAACCTATAATTTGGTGAAATGAAACATTAAGTCCATCACTTGCAGGACAGATAATCTTTGCAAAGGTGTATACCCTTGGGCTCCTATTATATGATAAGTGACCCCATGAATGTATCCAACATAAAAATATACCAGTGAAATGTAAGTATAAAGTTTAAAAACAGTTTGTATGCACAACCAAAAATGCCAACGTAATCATTTTCCACCTGCCAGTTCTTTCAAAGCCTCACCTTCCAGGGCCGCCTCCTTCAACACTAAGTTTAGGTCTTTTCTGAAGCCAAGAGCGATACCTATGCCCTGGCTTGCAGGGTGGTGACACTTTAACTCTCTGAGGAGAACGGTGTTCTCTCATTTTCTACAGTAATAATTTTTAAGAGACCAGTTTTAAGACTTTACCAACCTCTACTTAGAACATTCTTCGGGTCTAGTGTAAATCTTCTTTGCTGTAACGTAATGTTGTAACTTAGCCTTTCCTAGGACTGACCATCATACAGCTCCTTCCATTTCATAGAAAAAACATGCTAGAATGTAAGTTTTATGATGGTCCAGACTCAGCTTTGTTTTGTTGTGTTATCTCCACAATCTAAATGTCTAGCACTTAGAAGTCCAGTAATAAGTGTCCAGTAAATAAATGTATCCATGGACGAATTATCTTTTCCAGGATAACAATACTCTTTTAAACTTCTTTAAAAAGGGCCTCTTGAATGCTCCCAACTGGGGACCCGGTCCACTGCCCATGCATGTGCCCTGACCAGGAACTGAGCCTGTGTCCTTTCAGTTTGGAGGCCGATGCTCAATCCACTGAGCCACACCAACCAGGGCATTTTAAAACTTTTTTCAGAGATTATTTTCCATTCCCATCTCTCCAAACCCCACCCCCATAAGTTTCACTGTTTTTTTCTGGAGCCTGTCCAGTTTGGTCCTATTTGGCACAGTGTTCTAGAACTTGGTTTGTGTTGTCACTGTGTTACCTCCATCGTGATTGGCATTGTCAGATCGTTAAAACATTTGTGTTGTTTAGAAACAAGTATAAGTGTAGGCCAAGGGACACTCCATTCCAAGGTGCTCTTGAATATCTATAATCTGCTTTCATTCAAAGTAGATAATATTTTATTTGCAAATTAAAATAATTTTAATATCAAAATTTGTAAGAAAATCTAAGAAATGGAGTGCTATTTCTTACTCTTGCAAAATAGCTAAAAATTCAAGTCATTTTTGCTTGGCAATTAGTCGTGAAAAGTCAAAATCTGAACTCTAGCAAGAGAGGAGATGAAGGCTTTATAGAAATTTTGTACTTAGAAAGTATCAGGATGGCCTAAGCATGTTGTGCTGTTTTCATAAATTTGCCAGGTTTTTATCTTTATCATGTCAAGAGAAAAGATGGCTAATTTTCTGTCTCTGTCTTCCTTTCCACCTCAGATGGAATAATTGAGTAATGTTACTCCATATAACATATTTCCCTCATCCTCTTTCTGGGAATGTTTCCCATGTACATGCTACCTTTCACATGTATCTAGGGTGGAGGGAGTGGTTTCCCAGAATACTTATGTGCAAAGTCCTGTCAAATCATATCTCTCATCAGGCAAGGAGCTCCAGTGAAGGTGGCAGAGTAAGAAAATGTTGTACTCCCCTCCTGCCAAAATCTCATCAAAATTACAACCAAATTATAGAGCCATCTGAGGACTAGCTGAACAGAAGTCCTATAACTAAGGCTATAAAGAATGAAACATATGGAGACTGGTAAAAGGGGTGGAGACAAGAAATGGGTTGGCCCCCAAGCCATATGTGGAGACTGAGAATCCAGAGAAATATCTCAGTTAAACCATCCCCCCAGGGGAATGACGGGTCCCACAATGGACTCCCCAACCCAGAGCACACCAGTGGCTGGATGAGGAGTCCCCACATCTGGCTGTAAAAATAGGCCAAAATTTTGCCCTTCTGCATGAGATAGAAGGCTGCTAGAAACCTGGATGCCCTCTTAAATAACCTGTGTGCAGATTCACTTACTCAGAAACAAACAAACAAAAAAAAAACCAATAACTGAAATGAGTAACACACTAGAAGGAATGAACAGCAGATTAGATGAAGCAGAGGATTTGGAAGACATGGTAACAGAAAACACTCAATTAGAACAGCAAAAGAACAAATAAATAAAAATAAGGATAGTTTAAGAGACCTCTGGGACAACATGAAGCATAATAAATAACATTTGCATTATAGGGGTACAAGAAGGCAAAGAGAAAGAGTAAGGGATTGAGAATCTATTTGAAGAAACAATGACTGAGAACTTCCCTAACCTGGTGTAGGAAAATGACATGTGAGTCCAGGAAGCACAGAGAGTCCCAAACAAGATAAATCCAAAGAGGCTCACACAAAGACACATAATAATTAAAATGCCAAAGGTTAAAGACAAAAATATAATTTTTAAAAAGATTTTATTTATTTATCTTTAGAGGGGAAGGGAAGGAGAGAAGGAGAGAAATATCAATGTATGGTTGCCTCTCGTGCGTCCCCCTCTGGGAACTGGCCCACAACCCAGGCATGTGCCCTGACTGGGAATCGAACCATGGTTGTTTGGTTTATAGGTTTGTGCTCAATCCACTGAGCTACACCAGCCAGGGCTCAAAAAGAGAATCTTAAAAGCAGCAAGAGAAAGACAGTTGGTTTCCTACAAAGGAGCTCTCATAAGACTGTCAGCTGATTTCTCAACAGGAACTTTGCAGACCAGAAGGAATTGTCACAAAATATTCAAAACAGTGAAAATCAAGGACCTACAACCAAGACTACTCTACCCAACAAGGCTAGTATTTAAACTTGAAGGAGAGATAAAGAACTTACTGGACAAGAAAATGCTAAACAAGATCATAGCTACCAAAGCAGCATCACATAACATGTTAAAGAGACTTTTTTAGAAAAAAAAAGTAATAAAATGACATAACCATATGCCTGAGTATTGTTAATAATCACTTTAAATGTAAATGGATTAGATGCTCCAATAAAAAGACATAGGATAGCTGAATGGATAAAAGAAAAGATCTCTACATGTACTGTCTACAAGGAGACCCACTTCAAGTAGAAAGACACACAGAAAGTGAAGAGATGGAAAAAAATCCTTCATGATGCTTCTTTAAGAGTGTTGGTATGCTTTTGTTGTTAGATAATCTGCCTTTTCTTGTTTGAAAATTTTAGAATGTTTAGGGGTGGGGGATGATGAAAATGTTCTAAAATTGATCGCGATAATGGTTGCACAACCTTGAATAACCTAAGAACCATTAGATTGTGTTCTTTAAAAGAGCTAACTTCATGTAATTCACGCAAATTGTATCTTAATACAGATGTTATATATAAAGATATGTGAGGAATGGCATGCAATTGGCATGCAATTTGGTAAGTAGGGGACTGATAGTAAAAACCATACTAGCCCGTTCCCAAAGGTGCTGTGACAGGTTGGAGGAGTAAGTGCCCACGCAGGGGCCGTAGAGCGCCAAGAGAAAGAGCACAGGCGGGCCTTGCAGCTGGCTGTCTGGATCTGAATCCTGACATGACCTCTTACGGAGTCCTGAGATCTCACAAAATTTATTTATTTATTCTGAGACCTCAGCGTCCACATTCATAAATGGGAATAATCATGTTCCTATGTGACAGAGTTGTGATGATTAAGTAAGGTAAATGCTTTAATAGTGCCTGGCACATACTAAATCATAATAAACGCTATATAAGTATTTGTTATTATTATATAGTCTACAAAATTCAAAACCTAACTCTGCTGCTGATGGAATTCCAACTCTTTCTGTTTTTAACTTAGTAAATGCATGAGAAAAATAACCCAACATTTGAGTAAGGGAAAATAGATTTCTAAGGGACAGATTTCAAACAGATAATAACAAAACAAAATATAGAGCAAGAATAAAACAATGTCTACATTTGCCTGCTCGTATTGCTACGTTCTGAGAAATAGTATCTTGTGTCTGTGAAATATGATTCAATACATCCCAAGAAAGAGGCGAGATGTCTACGTTTACCTTTGAGAGTTGTAATTAGGAAATTCTCTAACTACTAACTCAACTGTTGAGTTGCTAAGGTCGTTAGCAGAGACTGGCTCCCACAATTCCGGCCCGAGGTGCACTATAACGTTCCAGTTCTTTACTCTGGAAGAATGGAGGGAAAGATCGGAGGAGTTTCATCCAGAGGCGGAGTTATCAACAGCGGCGGAAGCGGGCAGTATCTGAGGGCCAACTGCAGTGTCAAGGGCCTCAGGAAGGACCATGGGGGGAAATTGCACAGGGTGATTAATGTTCCTTGGCTACAAGGTCAGCATGTCAGGATTCCCACATGTGGGAAATTAGTTGATTGGTGTTACAGGGGTAATGTTTCTTGGCCTAGGACGGGTTCAGTTAGTACTAGAAGGATCCATGGTAAGAATTAGGTCCTTCACAAGGGCTACTTTGTTTTGAAGTGCCTCACTTTGACCCTAAACATCTTTCAATAGCTATTACTGAGTTTCTGGTGAGCATATCCTTTTTGAAACTGAGGGGGAAAGTTGACTTAAAAACATTTATTAGCTTTTATAATTGATATAGTTGCCAAGTTGACAGATTCCTGTTCTCATTATTTATATGTCCATGGAAGAGATGATTCATCTTCCAGCTTCAACATGAGGTGTATAATTCACATTAACTAATCACATATGACAGGGGACTAGCTGGATTGTTATTGCTTCTTATGGATTTTTTAAACAGGATTTCTAATCATGTGGTGGTCATGTTAAGGCCATTTTCTAATTTGGCCTTGGTGGTAAAAATCAGTTGCTCAGTTGTCTGTTTCAGAATTCAGGCCTGAGGCAGGGGTTGGAGGGACCTGTGTCCCACTCTACTTCTCCTTTGTCACAGGAGAGGGGGGACTGAGGAGTACAGCAAGACTTCCAAAGACATGATAAGATGAAAGATGTAGCAGAACCTGTAGGTCGAGCCTGGAGTAAGATGGTAGAAAGGGTATTCTAGAAGTCATCTGTACAATAACTGAATCTTGTCAAAGGGAGATTAGAAAGAGATCCAGGACCACCTGGGTTTCAGTTGGACATAGGGAGTGCTACAGTGTGGGGTCTTCTTGGTGTGTCCCTCCCTTCCCCTTCCAAAGTCCTGAATCTTTTTGGGTTGTTTGGAAGGTTTGGATGAATTTAAGAGATTGTGTGAACTGAACACCATTACATTTAATTATTATAGACATTTTATTTAGGCTCTTGGTGTTTCCAAATATAAGAAAACCACACACTTCCGACAGAGAAGATTGGTACAAACAGAAAGACACTGAACTGGACACCGTTAACTGCCATTAACTGACTCATGACTTTGCAGAAGTAATTTTCTCTCTGAGTTTTCTTTTCAATGGGAAGTTAGGGAGGGGGAACAGGTGGTGGGCTAGATTGCTGAGGTTTTATTCCATTGCTAACACACTATGTTTTTTTTCTGGAACCTCTTTGAAGCTGGATCTATTGTTCTTTTGTTGCAATGTGGGTGGAGTGGTGCTGTTTTCCTTTAGGAAAGTACATTGGGGTCAGAGAGACAGCTGATTTTATTGTGAAGTCTCACTGGGGCTCTGAGGATGGCCTCTGGTCACTAAGAGAGATATCTAGTCCTCCCCTGCCACCCTCCCCACCGGCCTGCTCCATTCAGAGTGTCACTCAGCTTTTGGGTTGCCTCACTCAAATTTTGTTTCTAAGTTCTTGGTAAAAAGAGACAACCAGCAGAAAAAATAATGAAATCTTTATAGGAAGTAAAGAGTTTACTAAGGGTAATTCAGGATTTAAAATCTCCTTCAAAAGGGTGGTTCTCAAAGTGTTCATGAAGAGCTGTATCAGCATCACGTGGGGACTTACTAGAAATGCAAATTCTCGAGCCCCACCCCAGATCCAGACCCTG
>PVKM010011657.1:0-32891 GCA_004027735.1 Carollia perspicillata
CAGGCACTTTCACTTCCTGTTCTAGTTTTCCTACCTACAACTGGAGGGCTAATCAGGTCTCCCCCTTTCCCACTAGCCTGTGTGTCCTCAGTGTGGAGTGGGATGCATGAAGCAAGACCACATCTCCGATCCAGTGGTTCCCAGGAAGCCTAAACCTCAGGCAAGGAGCTATTTAGGTGGTTGCTTAGTTTATTAATAAAGCCAATACTTTGATTATTGCTCAGATGTCTGTTCTAGCATGTCTATTCTAATAGCCACAGCAATGGAAATGAAGATAGGTGAGTGTTAGTTTGGGACCCCAAACACTACCTTAAACATGAGGTAAGTCCAGGAACTGGGTTAACCAGATGGTTGTGTAATTTTAGCGGGGAAAGTCCTATAATATTAAGAAGGGATGGTCTATGTGTCATTGATAAATGTGTGTGTGTTAGTGAGTTATCTTCCCCATGGCTATGCAGAGTAGCAGTGCAGCGAGATTCTTAATCAGACCCTCAAAACTGCCAGACCCTAAAGCCCACAATGACTTTGGGGGACCCTGACAATTTGTTCAAAATCTAAAATTTTTCTGAGTTTGTGGTCATCTATGTTATTTAACTCCCTGCAAAACCTCTCAGCCAACCTCAGGCATTATCAAGCCCTCACCTAGCCTGTGACAAAGGCCACATTTACAACATTTTCCACACCCTGGTCTTTCTCAGCCAGTGTGGAAACAGCTGAGAGTGACGTGTTGTTGGCAGCCCAGTGCTGAGAGGAAGCAGACCAAAAGTTAGCATCTTCTCCAGATGTGAGGAATGCATTTCCGCTCACACACATAGGCATGTAGTTGTATGCCAAAGATATCGTCCCTGTCTAATGGCCAGCACAGTGATGACAGGGATTGTTTAGGATTCCTGTGAGACCCTCCTGAACTCTGTGCCTCCTCGTGACCCCAGATGGTTCTGTGTGTAAAAGAGAGAGATGGTGGGATAGAGCACGGAACCCAGTGTGTCTTTAGAACAGAAATTATATCACCATGTTCTGTTGACTTCCTTGCTGAGAGACCTGTTTATTTTCATCAGGAAGACTCCATGTTCATAAACAAAAGTATAATAGCAACAGCAGTAATAATAATGCACTGCAAGACTGTATTCAGCCAAGTCTTCTGTTTTCCTGATATCAAGTAGCAAAACGCACCCTTCTCTCCTCCACCCCTTTCTTCCAAGGAGCCTAATGAGCTTTGAAATTCCTTTGATTCTGAATGAGCAGCCCAATGAAAGGGACTTCATTTAAAATGGGGAGGCTGAGCCAGCTTGCTTTTTCTCCAGCTTCCTCAGTGAGCTCAGCGGCCAACCTTTTGGCTCAGCAACTGGCCTGCTAGTTAAATCCAACCACAGAGCAGTCACTTGATGTGATTTCTAGCTTATTAAAAATGGAGTGTAGCCAGCAGGGATTCAAGCATAAAGGTAATAAAAGAGCATCTAATAAAAACTTAAAAATGCGTGCACACACATCCCAAGGTAAAGTGGTCTTTAACCCCCCACTAATTCCTTCACATTAGGATTTGAACACCAGGGATAACAGGACAGTTTCAAACCCTGGGCTTTTTCCCCCTTTCCAATTTTTTTCCTAGTCTATTATTTTTTAAAGATTTTATTTATCTATTTTTAGAGAGAGGGGAAGGGAAGGAGAAAGAGAGGAGAGAAATATCAATGTGTGGTTGCCTCTCATGTGCCCCCTCCTGGGGACCTGGCCCGAAACCCAGGTATGTGCCCTGACTGGGAATCGAACCAGCCACCCTTTGGTTTGCAGCCTGTGTTCAGTCCATACCAGCCAGGGCCAAAATTGTTTCCTAAATGATGGAGCAGTGATGCTGATTATGTTGCTCATACCTAATTTCCATTTTATATATTTCAAGATGTAAGCTCTAGTTGTATGAATCAGTAAAAGAATGTAAACACCCAGACATCTAATAACAAAACCATGTCTACTAATTCTAATAAATGAAGTGTATGGTGCATGTGGGAAAATCAGAACGTCAGCTTCCATAAACTTGAATGACATATCTTATGGCAGGGTACAATTTATCTGTCACTGCCCTCACCTGCTAATGAATAAAAATATAAAGCATACAATTTCTGAAAACCTCCAGACCTTGCCTTCTTGCTATTTCTCTGTGGTTTCTTCTTAGGTAACTTTAAAAGGTTCTGGTTTCTAATGCAATAATCAAAACCAATAAATGCCTTCCAATTTACTGTTTCTTGCTGATTATCATTCAGCTATGTTTTATACATTTTCACTTTTTGCTTTGGAAAAGAAATGCTGATTCCCAAAGATGGAGCATTGTAAGACAGTTGGTACCATATTTAGTAGTTACTGCTCTAAATGTGAGTAGAATTAGAAAGAGGTCAACAAAGAGAATATTGAGTTACTCTTGAATTGGCCAGTGGTGACTGGCAGCTTTAGCAGAGCAGCTAGATGCAAGATTCCAGAAGGCAGCTTTTCTTTATAATGCAGCAGAATGTGATGGAGAGAGCCAGAACCAGCAGGTAGCAGACTCAGCTAGCTCTTGCTCTTCTGCTGATAACTTGTTTCACTTTGGGCAAAATCCTTCATAACTCTGTCCCTCAGTCTCTTCGTCTGTGAAATGAGGCTAGATAATCTTTGAGCTCTGGGCTTTGACACTACAATCATTTGATTATGGAATCAGAAAAATCAAAAAGGCCCTCCCAGGATCAGATAGTTCATTGCTTTGTGTTGTAGTAAATCTGTGCCAATAGCACTCCAAATAAAAGGCAACCTGGTCTAAATCAATGAAAAAATTGCAGCTCATTTAGGGAGTGCTTTCCATGTGACTTCTAACAAATGTAGCTGAAAGAAAGCTCTCCATTCTCTTCTGCCCAGAGGATGGGGAGGAGGATGCAATTCCCCTTAAGCCTGCTCTATATTAAGGCAAGGGACTGCATGAAGCTGTATTCACCACTGTACTCCAAACTCCTAGCATGGTGCCTGTAGGAAGTAATAAATATGTGTTGATAGAATAAGTGAGTGAATGAGTGAATGAATGAAATATTCAGGAGGGTCTTTGTGTGGTTAAGGATTTTTAAGAGGTCTCTGGCTTCCTAATGAATCAGTTTCTGATCTCAGGAAAGCCCACTGGGACATATTTGTAAATGGGAGAGAGGGTTAGGGAAGGAAGAATAAAAGATAAGAATTAGCACTGCTCTGAAAAATAAATTTGCTTACATTGTGAGTTAAGACTGGTTTAGAAAAATATTTCTCTTCTTCACTCTTGTCCTTTAGTTGTGGTGTGTGTGTGTGTGTGTGTGTATGACAGAGAAAGAGAGAAAGGAGAGAGAGAGAGAGAGAGAGAGAGAGAGAGAGAGAGAGAGAGAGAGAGAGAGAGAGAGAGAAAGAGATCTAAGATTTACCTGTTCAGAACAAGGACAGGTACGTCTTTAGCTCATGGCCTAAAGGGCAAACCACACACCCCCATGTGTGTTCTGTGCCAAACTTGAGAGTCAAAGCTCCAGCAACACCTTAGAATGTGAAGTGCCAAAGGCCATTGTGATCTATCATCTTGGAGTCACCTGGTTATGAATCCAGACTAAATAACTCAGACCTGGGAAATGTACTGCTGCAGAAGAGCTGGATCTTGTGGGGTTTCTCAAAATGTGGCCATAGAGGAGAACACATTGTTAGAAGGAAGCTACTCTTGAAAACATGAGAACATGGGAGCAAAGTTAGGATCTAGGATTTCCTGAGATGGCCACCGCAAAGCCTTTAACTTCTTGGGTACTTTTCTTTCAGAATATAAGACAATTTATATTTATTGCAAGGTTTAGAATCTTTCTTTTCTTCCTGTTGAAATTTTCCTTAATTATTCTAACCTTTCAGGAGATTCTGCTATTGTCACTTCTCCTGCCATTACAGGAGCTTGAACGGATTAGGGAAGAATATAAAAGGGCATTTTCATTAGAGCTCTATCTATCTATCTATCTATCTATCTATCTATCTATCTATCTATTATCTATCTATTGATCGATTGATCACCTATCTATCTATCTATCATCTACATTTCTACCATCTGTCAGGGAGGCAGAATCCTACAAACTACCTTTGACACTCAAAGGTTCAGGGAGGCCAAATATATACAGCTGCATCCCTGGGCCCTGAAACCACCTGGGTTGGCTCCCATAATAATCATAGTACTCTTTCAAAATGAATGCCTATAAATGAGTTTCACCAAATTTTTGAGTGCTTACCATTTTTATCATGTAATTAATGATATAGATGTGGAACAAACACCTGTGGCTCATTCAAGGACCTTGTGAACTCAAGCAGTTAGCATTGTTAGAGGACCATCATATGCCCAGATAATCCTGAGGGCCTCTTTGGCCATAATTGGTTATTCAACTGCACCAGAATTATCAGCAACAAAAGCAGCACAGAATATAAAGATCAAAGATTTGTTCTCATTTACAAAGGAAATATCTAGGAAGGCAGAAAGATTTCCTGGTATGTCTTACTTTTTTGGTCTCCAAGCTGAGCATGTTCGTCCTGAGCTCCATGGTTGCAGCTGCCTATCCACAGCCCACGACACCTGCGGAAGGAGAAGCTCCAGCCCAGAGAGCTCCACTTCTGCCCGGTGAACCAAAGGCCACACAGAGCTGGTAGCTTTAACATGCCGCTCAGGCATAACAATAAAAAGTCAGGCTTGGACACTGAAAGCTGCTTTTTGAATCAGGAAAAAAATCATTTTTCTATAATTACTGAAGCTAGAAGTTGTTTAAATAGAAAAAAAGCTTGACTGGGTTATTTCTTGATTTTTGTTGTTGTTAAGGTAGTTTTTTTTTATTCCTTTAGAAGACATTACCCACATATCTTAATTGCTTAATTTGAGTGATTTTTAAAAAGGAATGAATTAGTGCCACATTTTGTTTATAATTATAAGGATCAGTGGCTGCCCCTGACCCCTTTAAAGCCAGGGGTCCATTTACTGAGGGATAGAAAACAGAAAACTAAGCTTCGTTGCCTGGAGGGCTTCCACAGCCTAGTGATTTGAGAGAGGTTTTATCTCTTTAATGAGTATAATATTAAAATTAGGTGGGTTCAAGAGGTTTTATGTTTTCCAGATTTGAACTGTATATATGGACATCTGCAAATGCCAGTTGTGTGACTTATATGAGCACAACTAATTGTTTGTGCTCACACATGTGCTGACAGCATTTGTTTTCTGCACCTGCCTCTCCAGCTCCGGTTTGCTTCGATCTTTTGATTTTGCTTTAATGTGCAGGCGTTCGCTCAAGTGTAACCACTTGCAGAGCATCTGAACTCACAGGGGCTTTAAAACTGAATCCAAATTTTAACAATTCCTCACCTCAATCTTGATTAGAAAAAAACAAATACATCATAGTGACCAATATTAGTAATTCCTTCACATTCCTAAATGCTTACATTTGCTTCTTGGTTATAATCCTCAGTTTGGAGTTTGGCTCCCTGCTTTGTCTCAGATTCCCATGGGCCTGATAATAATGCTTATCGTTTGCATAGCACTTTGGAAGCCCGTTTCAATCATTAAGTAATTCATAAGATGTCTTTTAGACCAAAGAGGTTAAATAACTAGGCCGAGGCAACATAGGGATTTGGCTAAGTCCTTTTATTCAATTTTTCAAATTCTCAGGATGGAAGGTACATTTTAATGCTCCAAAATTTGCAATGTCAATATTAAAGTATTAGAGTTAGTTAATAAACTTCAACAATCTGGGGAAATAATTTGCTCTTTGTGGCGACCGGACCACAGATCAAACAGGTGAAAGTTTAAGATTGATAATATGCATATTACCTCTTCAGGAAACCAACGGTGACGGTAGAAATAAAGGAATTGCAAGCTGAGAAGGCTCTTTAAACTTCCTACCAAGTGCTCAAGAAAATATTACTTTTTTTGCTCCTTATCACATTTGGGATCTACAGGGCACTTTGCATCTGGTATACCTCAGGACTTCAATAAAGACCAGCTTAATTGGCTATTACTGTGAGCTCAGAGTATCATCTGAGATGGGAATAAAATCTGCTGCTATGAAAAAAAAGCAAAGAAAAGGCGGAAAACAGAGACCTGAATTGAGGAGACACGTCTATGTGAAGGGAAGTGGACAGACAGTAACAATCACTTCTGAGATGGTCACGAGGCAGACTTTGCACAGAGTCCTGAAAACACTGAATGGAATTGTCTCAGTTTCCTAGGATTGCTATAACAAATCACCACAAACATGGTGGCTTAAAATGACAGAAATGTATTCTTTTACATTTCTGGAAGCAAGAAGTCCAAAATTAACATGTAGACAGGGTTGGTTCTCTCCTGAGGCTCAGAGGAGAATTCGTGTCATGCCTCTCTCTTAGCATCTGGTGGCTGCCAGCAACTATCTTGGCTTGATGATGCATCCCTCCAATCTCTGCCCCCGTCTTCTCATGGCTATTTTTCTCTCTGTATCTCCGTGTCTGTGTATCTCAAATCTGCTTTCCTCTTCTCTTATAAGGACACTAGTCATTAAACTTCTGGCCCACTCTAAATTCAAGATGATTTCATCTGCTCTTAACCTAATTACATCTTGCAAATAGCCTCTTTTCAAAAAAGGTTTTATTCACAGTTACTGGGGTTAGGACTTGGTTGTGCCTTTTTGGGGAATACATTACAGGTGACATCCTTTACATTTTGGGTCTGGGGAAAAGCTGAAACAGTCTCTAGATACTGCTCTCCTGTGAAGCCAGAAACTGATAATAATACTAATTCTAAATACTAAATTTCTGCAAAGAATAACATTCTCCTACATAACCACATTACAACGATTACAATGATTGTTTCTGGAGGCAGAGCTGACAAATGCTCCTTTCTGTTCCTCTCCTATATTGTCCTATCCATCCAACTCTATGCCCAACTAGAGAGAGGAATTGCTTTGCAGTCCCCAACCCCCAAGGCATCCAGTATCCACAGGAGAAGGGGCTGCTATATGGGCAGCAGGGACAGCCTTCATTCCATGCACACGAGCAGGCAGATGCCTCTACTTCCTCCTGGCTCAGTCTGTGGTCTCACAGGTGGTCCAGGCCAGGAGGGTGGCTCTCCAATTCCTGGGCATATGCATCTTGTGAGTGGGAGAGCATTTTGTCTTCGGCTATGGTAATTCACAGGACACTGATCTGGGTCCCCTGGCAGTGTCTTTGTACTGTGCTGATCCTCCTGATCCTTCTCAAACTACCCCAAATCTTCTCATTGGGGAACTCCATAACCCTCCCAGTCATCCAATTTTGTAACTTAATGAATCATCCTGGAATTTTCCCTCTCTCATGACCTACAGCAAATCAGTCCCTGGCTCATGCTATTCCTCAACTTTATATTTCCTAATCCATACCCTTTCTTTCACCCTCATCAGTCGTATTCCCTTTCAGGCTTCTATCACTGTCCTGAAAGCTATTAACATTGGCTGCTTCTCTGGTTGGCCTTCCTCCAGTCAACCAATCCTTTGAATCCATCAGCTGCTCTACAACAATATTGATGTCTCTACCAAGTTTTTGGTACTCTCTTGCTTTAATTTTTCCACTAGAAAAGTTAAAATTAAAATCTGGCTGCCTTGGCCAGATTAATGCCCAAACTCTTTAGCAGGCCACAGAGCTCTTCATGATAAAGAGCTCTGACTGGGTTGCCGAGCCTGCTGTCAATGGTGCAGATATGACTTCTGCTAAAAGGATCTTTGGGTGACACAATCCTGAGTTGGGTGCTCTGTTATTTAGTGGAATAAACCTCTACTCCGTCCACTGCTTACTGAATCAACATATCCAGATGCTGTTAAAAAAAATCAGTGATACTCAAGAGACTTTACTTTTTAAATACAGAGCATGTTTTGAATGTTCGATCATTGGTCCT
The DNA here is from genome assembly GCA_004027735.1 of Carollia perspicillata. Taxonomy (NCBI): domain Eukaryota; kingdom Metazoa; phylum Chordata; class Mammalia; order Chiroptera; family Phyllostomidae; genus Carollia; species Carollia perspicillata. The sequence continues at coordinate 7,895 of PVKM010011657.1, forward strand.
TCAACCTTCAACCTTCTACCCACTCAAATATCTTAGAGTTCCCTAAGCACTTATGATGTCATTCCTCCATGTATTTGTCCACGCTGTTCCCTCTTCTGGGAATACCACGTGCACTGTGTACATCTGAGTATCCTTTGAACTTAAGTGTTAGGTTCTCCGACTCCCCCAGGCAGGCCTGGGAGCTTCTTGATTGGCATTCTCATAGCAGTCTAGTGAGTGTGATAACAGAGTTTATCACATCAATTGGACCCCAGAGTGGAGTTTTAAAACTGTCAATATCCCATTAGTAGATGAAATCAATTTTTAAAATGAAATAGAATAGAAAAACATCAAGTACCATATTTTTTTGGACCATGAGACACACCTAGGGTTTAGAGGAAGAAAATAGGGCAAAAAATTTTGGAGCAAAAAATGTGGTAAAATATTTAATAACATAAATAACATAATATTTCACCAATGTAAATGTAAAGCTACATTTGGACTATAAGACATACCCCCATTTTCCTCCCAAATTTGGGGGATAAGTGTGTCTTGTAGTCCAAAGAACATGGCATATTGCATTTAGTAGGCATCTGGTATGTGAACTTTTGTTGCTGCTGCTGCTGCTGTGTGTGTATTTGTGTGTGTACTGAGTCTAGGAGTATTTCTTGCTAGTATGGGTCATAGACGCTAGACAGTGTGTTACCTGATTGCCAAGGTCTTGCCTCAGTAACCTTTCACCTTTGTGTGCTTCATGCCTGGTCAGTGGTTTCACAGAGTTGACAGTTAGCAAATGTTGGGTGAATGAAAAACTTAGTACATCTGTGAGAATCCTGCACCAAGTTCTCAACACATTCTCAAGAGGCCAACAAGAGTAATGACAAAACACTGAGGACTTCAGAAACCACTTGATGGCCCTACCCATGTCTGCAAATAGTCGAAGTCAGGAGTTCAGAGTAAGGCGTGCCTGTGTCTTCTGCAGGTTACAGACTCAGATGCAGCTGATATTGACTTAGCACCTACCTCTTTGGCACATGCTGTCTCATTTAGTCTTAGAAAACAGCTGCAGTCATAACATTCCCTTTTCAGCTGGTAAAGCTGAGGCACCATGTTGCTTCAAGTTATACCGGAAACCCTCAGCAAGGACTGTGCTTGTGTTGCCATCTTTCATCACTTAGGTGAGTTTTTGCTCTTTTATATAAGGAGACATACAAGTCAGGAGAGTGGCAGCTTCTGGAAGGCTGCGGAGGAGTGTTGGGGGAGGAAAAGGGCAGTACAGGCCACTTGCTCTGTTACAGCGCTGAGAGAACAGCTGCACGGAGAGGAAAAACATTACCACACATTTGTGACAAAGACTTGTAAAGCCTGTGAAGAAGTGATTTGAGTAGGCATGTCAAAGGTCCATTAACCAAAAAGCAGAAGATGCGGCTCTCTACATATGATGGGAAGTATTTGTCACACAGTTGTACTGTCACGGATGAGAGCCATCAGCAGCTGTTGTGTGCCACTTGCATATTAACCACACAATCGGAGAGATTGATGTGGAAGCCTGGTTCCCAAAGCTCTCCCCTGTCTGCCTTCACCTGTCTGCTCCTTCTTCCCTCACCCCTGCTCCTGCTGTCTGCTCATCCCAGCCCCCTACCCCACCCCACCTCCTACTCCCATCTGGATGCCTCAGAGCAGATGTGGACAGAGCCATATGTTCCATTGCTCTAACATTGTTGTGTTTCTAGATTGGCTCAAGTTGGATTGTGATTAGTGTTTATTGTTCTCCTCAATGAGTCAGATAACGGTGATGGTTACTGATGATTTACCCAATACAAACCTCCTTGTTTATTAGGGACCCTGCGCACAAGGAAAGGAACTCACTGAAAGATGAAAAATAACACATTTATTCTTCTAAAACAGGCAAGCATAAGACCATATCCTTGGCTCTGTCCTGTTGAACATTTTTATCAGGGTCTTGGACCAGACATAAAAGACCTGCTGATCAAATTTGCAATTGGCACGAAGCTGGGCAGCAGGGCTAATAGGCTAGATAAGAAGATCAGGTTTTTAAAAGACCTTGACAAGTAGAACAAAAGGCCAAAATGAACACGGAAAAATTTAATAAGGAAAAACTTCAGGTCCTGCACTTGAAGAAAAAAATAAACCTGTTCAAAAGCACATAGGATGGTGGGAAAAGACCTATCTTTGTAGCAGTTCTAATGAAAACAACTAAGGGCTTTTAGAGGACTTCAGCCACAAGGGCAATGCAAATGAGGCTGTATGACGGGTTGGCACAGTAAGTGTCCGTCCCAGTGAGCCTGCTCAGGTCCAACCACATCTGCAGGACTCTGGGTGACTGCCATGTTTAAAACAAAAATCAAAATATATGTCACTTATTTATTAATCGAAAATTCTTTTAATCAAATCACTCTTCAGAAATTACCAGAGTCACAGAGTTAAATGAGCTAATAAAATATTATTAGATGCATTAAAAGCAAAATAAAACTATAGTCTTCCAACGTTCCCTGATCCAGGTGACCCATGTTAATAGCCTGGGGTGTGTCCTATGCTGTTATTGATGCTGATACAAACATATCAAAACAAATGCACACGCATATAAAATTTTCATTAGAATTATTTGTTTTTAATTAAGTGAATCCTGCAAAACCGATTACTCTCCAACTCTCTTTACTTAAGAATATGTCATGATGCCTCTCTGGGTTAATGTGGACAGTTCTACAGTATTTTAAAAAATGCTTAATATTCCATGATATGGATGTACTACCTTTATTTCAGCCTTTCTCAGTGTCACATTTTAAGAGAATATTGGCAAATAAGGGAGAGGATGACTTTCCAGCATAGGATGGTGGAAGAAGGAGCTAGAAGCATGATAGACAAGGAATGATCAAAGCAACCAAAGATATTTAACTGGGAGAATGAAAAGGGAGTGGACAAAAGGGAGGGTGAGTTGCGTTCATTAACTAATATTGGGGTTTTGCTTAGTATGGGGTTAAACAAGTCTGCGACTCTATGTATAGTGCTTGGTTCCTTGACAAGACAGGACTGGAGAAGGGGAGAGAGTGGGAACTGTTTCCTTCCAGTGGTTGGAGCAATGTGCAAAATAACAGTTTTGTTTGGAGGGATGTTCAAAACAACAGTTTTGTGGGTTAACAAGCCTGCCCCCGCCACCCCCAGAGAGCTGGCGGGCATGGAGCAACCTCCACAGTAAGCACATTATAAAAACATTAGGGGAAAATAATAAAAATAATGATATTAAAAAGAAAAATCATAGTAGAAACCAAACAAACCCAGCCCTAGAGCTGAGGCCGACACCAGCCGGGATGCTGTTGGCATGCTTGAGAGAAATTTGATTTCAATGAATTTCATTGTCAGTGTAATCCTGGCATGAATCACCCTCCTCCACTCTTTCTCATCATTTTAATACCGCTGATTTAGGGGACATGGCATTAGAGAGCTAAAGAGGTTCACAAACAGCATTAGCCAGGAACCCCCTGGCCCCGAGGCAGAGCTGGACCCAGGCAAGAGGCTGTTTTCTGCTCTTCTGGCCTATAAATCTGAAGGCAGTTGAATCCCTGTGGGATTGGAAGCTGTCAACCCTGAGACCAGAGCTGTTGCTTTTCCTGTTCCCAGCCTCTCCCTCCCTCCACAGGCCACCTGGCTGAGGCTTGAGAAATGAATTTTCTCACTCAGAAGAACGAGCTCTGGGGGAAGCAAGGGTCTGGCAGAGCAAATGCTGGGAAAAGTCAGTTCTCGGTTGGCATCCAGAGTTTATTTCTCAGATCCTCCATGTTCTCTCCTGTGGTGCTGGGAAAGCTACCTGTCCTGGCAGAGACACAGGGATGCAGCACCAGCGTAGGAACTGGTGGTGGTACCGAGGCAAGGTGCCTACAGCCTGATGAGCAAGGGGTCCGTGACAGCCTTGAAACCATGCTCTCATTTTATTCTTTCATAAATATGTATTTCATCCTTTACTGGGGGCCAGGCACAGTGCCAGGCATTTCCCATGAATAACCTTGATCCGTTCTCCCAACCCTCTCATAGGTACTGTCCTATGTACACTCCACACACGAGGAGCGTGAGGCTCAGGGAGATGAAATTACCTGGCCCAGGTCACTCAGCAGGCCAAGAGGTGGGCCAGCACTGAACTCCAGCATCAGTACCCTTTCTCTTAAGAGCTGATGATGGCAAATTGTCATGAGTAGTGTCTTGGGGAAAAGTGGGCCTAAAGCTTGTGCTTTCTCTCTTTTGATTATAAATCCAACCAATGGCATATGTTCCATTTCAAAATGCTCAAGCTGCCCTCATTTATCTAGATTTCATCATAGCCCTCAAAATTGCTTAGGGGATGGGGGACCTGTTTTATTCATATCAGTATATCAGGCTATTACCATCCATGAAACAAGACCTAGACATTAGAATTAGAAAAATCCACAAGGTACTGTGGTGTGGCTGCCACAGGGTGGCATTTTTAAGATGACAGAACCCACTTATGTCCATCCTTCAGCGAGGCAGTGAAGAACAGTGGTCTGGAATATAGTTATTAAATTTAAATTCTAGTCAGCTGATTGGGTTTTACCTGTGAACTTAACCATCTACAAAGTAGGGATAATAATAAGCCGATATTTTGTTTACAGAGTACTCAGCTCAGTACCTTGCACAAAGCAGGTGTCCTGGTGGGTACAGAGGTAACACTGCAGAGGCACTGTCATTACGACGTGCACTTGGAATTGTTTTCCCTTTAATGACAACATGTTATAGACAATCCATTTCTGCTCATAATTCAGGCATCTTCGGGGGGATCATTTGGAAACTGCATGACATGTCAAGTAGGAAACAACGCTGGGCTCTAAGAGCCAGCACACCTGATTCCCAGTCTCGACTTTGCCGATCATCCAGCAAGTGACTGTACTCAGAGCCTCGAATGAAGCATCATAACAGCTCCCTGGCTCTGAGATTACTGCCCACCTGAAATGAGGTAAAAAATAAGGCATCCGGAGTTGTTTGGTCCCCAGAAGATGCACAGTGGTCATCAGTTCCCTTTTGCCATGGCCCAGACACCCAGATCAGATCACAGGCCAATGTCCCTCAGACTCCCCCAAACCTGTTTTGGTTCCTCGGTGAGGAGGACATGACATCCTAAGGAATGAGATGAACTTCCAGGTTAAACTGAGTGTGAAGACAGAAAAGTGTAGTCATTAGAAGGGAATTCAATCAACAATTCCATCAGACTCAAACTAGATGAGAAAGTCCTTTTATTAAGCATTTAAAAGGCTTTTGAGATCTGAAATTATGCAGAAATAGCAAGAGAATGACCCACCTATCATGCACTTCAATTTCACAAATATACAGGGGGTTACAAAAGTAGGCTTACAGTTGTGAGTGACATTCTCTTGAATCAATAGAGCTATTGTAATAATCATAACCTGCATGTCTTTTTTTTTTCCCATACAAATGACTGTAAACCTACTTTTGCCCAGCCCTGCCCATCCAGCTGGTGCCTTTCCCAGACTGTGCCCTGCACATAGGCCTGAACCTGCATTCATAGGGACGTGTATGCTCTGGAAGGTCAGCACCCCTAATCCAGGATCTCAGAGTCCTCATTGAAAATGGAAAATTGGGATCAGATTTTCTTGAAGGTCCCTTTTGGTCACCAGGGTTCTATGGTTTCTTTTCTCCCCCTGCCGAGGACTCCCTGTTAGATTACGCTCATCCTGAGGCCTTCTTTTACCTCCCCTACCCCACCCAGGATTTTCTACTTCTTTGCAGGAGTCCCTGCCTATGTGGTGTATACTTCTTTCAAACCTTTCCACCTGAGAGTTTACCTTTATGGTCCCCCTACTAGCCTGTAAGAACTTTGGAGGTAGGAATTAACCCTTGCAATTAGTTCTGTGCTCCCAAAATTCAGCTTATGGGTTGTCACATAGTAGACATTTATTTATGCTAAAGGAACGGATGTTGAAGAAACAGCGATCAAGGTGCTTTAATCCACTGTAGTTCCTTCATCCTTGTATGGAACATGGGCATATCTATCTAATAAAGTCTAATGAGAACTAAATGAGAAAACCCATTGTTAGTGGTTAGCACAGTGCCTAGTACATAGGCATCCCTCAGAAAATAGTAACCATCATTATATTATCAACATTCCAATTCCCATTTCGGTATCCCCATTTCAAAATCATACAGACATAATGGCTTGCCTTTGGGATAAGCCCGATGACCAAGTAAAGAAAAAAGGTGATATCTTTACTGCTTGTTTTGATTTTTAAAGAAGTATTATGAGGCTTCTGCCTGAGGGGCTGGGGTTTTACACTTTGCTGAGACCTGCTGTACGTACAGCAGGGAAATCTGGCTGGGGCTCCAAAGGAGGGGGGTGGAGTTGTCTGAACAACTGAGCAAGTAGTTCTTCTGGCCTTTGGGGAAGGAATGAAAAGACCCTTCAGTCACTCTTTGACGTCACTTCCATACACAAATCTTTGAGCCGGAGGTTCAGGAGAGAGTGGGAGAAGATATTGAGGAGGGAAGCTATTTTACATAAAAGTGACATTGGACAGATATCACAGTGTGCAAGAAATAAATACTTCTTAAAACAGAAGGCGAAGACACATGTCTCTGGTAATTTAGCAATGTTCCTAAGAGGGATCCAGATGAAGAATATATGGGAGGGGATGTAAGAATACTCTGTACAGAATCATTCATGCTGAATATTAGCCCAGAAACTTGAACTAATTGTGGTTATGATGTGCCCTCCCAGAAACCTCTGAGGAAGCCTGCCGAGCCTGGAGCTGTTGGTTCCAACTGTCTCTATAGGTAGCCATGGTGTACATTGTTGATTGCATCTAACTTTTAATAAGTTGATAATCATTGGTTTTTATGGGTTATTATTTTAATTTTACATTTATTACTTTCAGGAACATAAGACTGGTTCAAGTAAAAAATATCCTGAACATTTTCACCTAGAGAGTTTAGGAATAATTAAATATGTATTAAGCAACATTTTTTTTTTGGTGAAAAGATGTTTTTTCCTCCTTTTTTCCCCTCTGTTCCTTCTTTTCTCCTCTTTTAATTTTATTCCAGAAAGACTTGGCATAGGTTTACCCAACTATCCAAATAACCCTTTCTCACTGTAGCTGATCCATTCATCCCATACATGTCTTTATGTTAAGGGCAGAGATTTTTCTTGCTTTCTTTCTTTTGAGCATTTTATGGATATTTGGGGGATTGCATGGTTAAAGAATGCTCTGAAGGACTAAGAATTTCTAAACACAGATAATAGCGTTGGGGAGAGACTTCTTTCCTCAGTGGCTCAGGCCTCTCATCTCCACCACCGGCAGGTGGTGAGAATGAAGTAATTCACGTCCCAGTCCAGACTCCTGAGCCGCTGCGTGCTTCCTTTTCTGCAGCCACAACATGGCACTCCTGAGGCACTTGGGAAGCAGTGACTCAGGAGACCAGCAGGTGGCACACGAGAACCTGAATATACTCACATGGCCCAGGACAAAGAGGTGGTGGACAAGGCCTGTTTAGTGCTAGTTCGGTTAGGTGACTTCCTCAGTCTTGGGACATTGAATACTATCCATGGGAACAAAAATCTGCCTGGTTGCAGGACCTAAATGATTAAAAGGCAGGAAGGGCAAGACCAGGGTGACACTATGTAGTCATTCTTTAAATCTTTCCTAATCCTCTTAATCCAAATCACCACATAGGGAATTGTAAGATGAAGGACATATTATAGGTACAATAATAAGCCTAATGTGGAGAGCTCAGTATTGGTAGTTGTAAAATAATTATTATCTGGTTAGTTTGAACACAGTCCAGTGGTGCTATTTAGGTATTTCTGGTTAATATAATAGTTGTATTTAGGTGTTTCTGGCTCATTGATCTGTTCATTCATTTGTTTTTCAGCTAATGAATCTATATGGAATGACTACTCTTTACCTGACCCAGGGCGTAGGTGCACAGAGGTGAATAAGACCCAGTTTCAGCTCTCCAGGAAAACAAAGCGATCCAGTTGGTTAAATTGATAGGAAGGTGGGCGGTGCATTTCATACAGAATCAACAATTTAGTCTGATAACCAATACACTCAGCAGAATAGGCAGGTGTTGGGAAGGCACAGCCCTCCTTTTTTAGCTGGATCTACTCTAAAGAAGAAACATTTTGAGGATAACCTAACTTTTTAAAATAATGTATACTGTACATGAAGCATTAGTTTTACAAACAACAGTGCTCAGGTATTCCCTCTCTCCAGAATAGGAGAGGGTAGGAGTTTTACCTAGGATAAGAGGAAAAGAAAGGATTTGTTGACTATAAGAATGGTTAGTCCCTGGTGGGTTACCCCCAAAAGATGGGGATTGTTTTGGTTGAAGGCTTTTCAAAAAAGATAACCAGAGTGATTTTTAAAGACACTATACATACTCATGATTGTAGGATCTGTATCAGGTACGGAGAGGAAAGAAATACAAGGAATGACTTAATTACTGATTTTCAAATAAACGAAGGCTTATTAACTGGAGAGAAACCTCTAGACAGAAGAAAGAAGGAACTAAAGCCAAGAGATGTAGCCTAGCAGGGAGGACTATTTTTTTAAAAATGTATATTTTGTTGGTAATGCTATTACAGTTGTCCTGATTTCCCCCCTTTGTTACCTTTGATCCCACTTCCTCAGGCAATCCCCCACCATTGTTCACATCCATGGGTCATGTGTATAAGTTCTTTGGCTGCTCCATTTTCTATATGGTACTTTATATCCCCATGACTGTTCTGTAACTACCAACTTGTACTTCTCAATCCCCTCACCTCTTCACCCATTCCCTCATACAACCTCCCCACATTTGGCAACCATCAAAATGCTCTCTGTATCCATGATTCTGTCTGTTTTTATTTGCTTAGTTTATTTTAAGATGCAATTATTGATAGATATGTTTTTTGCCCTTTTATTGTTCATAGTTTTGATCTTCTCCTTTCTCTTAAATAAGTTCTTTAACATTTCATATAATAATGGTGTGATGAAGATGAACTCCTTTAGTTTTTTCTTGTCTGGGAAGCTTTTTATCTGCCCTTCCATTCTAAATAAGAGCTTTACTGGGTAGAGCAATCCTGGCTGTAGGCTCCTGCTTTTCCTTACTTTGAATATTTCTTGTCAATCCCTTCCTGCCTGCAAAGTTTCTTTTGAGAAATCAGCTGAAATCCTTATGAAACCCCCCCTGTAAGTAACCAGCTGCGTTTCTCTTGCTGCTTTTAAGATTTTCCCTTTTTCTTTAACCTTTGGCATTTTAGTTATGATGTACCTTGGAGTGGGGCTCTTTGCATCCATCTTGTTTGGAACTCTCTGTGTTTTCTGGACTTGTATGTCTATTTCCTTCACCAAATTAGGGAAGTTTTCTTACATTATTTTTTCAAATAGACTTTCAGATTCTTGCTCTTTCTCTTCTGCTTCTTGCACCCCTATGATGTGAATGTTGGACCTCTTGAGCTTGTCCCAGAGGCTGCTTATATTATCCTTATTTTGGGGGGGGATTCTTTTTTCTTCTTGTTCTGACTGGTTTGTATTTTGCTTTCTTATGTTCCAAATCATTGATGTGATTCTCAGTTTAACTCACTCTACTCTTGTTTCCCTTTAAATTTTCCTTTATTTCAATTAGAGTATCCTTTATTTCCGCCTTGCTCTTTCTTATGCTGTTGAGGTCTCACTAAGTTCCTTGAGCATCCTTATAACCAGTGCTTTGAATTCTGCATCTGATAGATTGCTTATCTCCACTTTGTTTAACTCTTTTTCTGAAGTTTTGGTCTTTTTTTTAAAACTGGGCCATGTGTCTTTGTCTCCTTGTTTTAGCAGCCTCCATGTGTTTATTTCTATGTATTATGTAGAGCTACTTTGACTCTGTGTCTTGGTAGTGTGGCCTAATGTAATAGGTGTTTGTGGGATCCAGTGGCACAGCCACCCCAATCACCTAAGCTAGGTACTTGAGCTATGCCCTTTGTGTGGGCTGAGTACACCTTCCTCCTGTGATTTAGGCTTTGTTGCTGTTGGCAAATCAATGGGAGGAATTTACCCAGGCCAGTTAGCTGCAAGGATGGGCTGTGACCACTGACCAACAACCTCTGCCCTTCATGGAAGTACAACTATGCAGGGGCAGGGTAGTGGTGCTCCGATGTGGTCCATAGCTGGCCACTGGATGCATTGGGCCTGGTGTTTCCTGGGTGGTACAGGTCAAGGTCAGCCCCAACCTGTGTTTTGTCTGGGGCCATTCTGCCTGAGCTATAAAGCAATCTGACATGGCTGCTACTTGTGTTGGGCTCGGAGATTTCCAGTCGAAGCCAAACTGTGAATCTAGGCTGGTGGCTGCAGAGTGCTGGGAATGGGGCTCACTGAGGCCAGCTTTTGCTTATTTGAGAGGATTTAGGAAGTTGTAAAGCATGAGCCAAGAAAAGTCATTCATATGGAAAAGCAGCTTGGGTGGACCCCTAAGCTGGGTGAGGCAGGGTCTCTGAGGATCTCCTGGGAGGGTCAAACAGTGTTAGCAAGGTTGATGGAGTCCCAGCTATGGCACTCCTGGAGTGCCATATGGAGTCCCTGACTGCTGGCTCTGTGGTTCTGTGGTGGGAAGGTTTAGAAAAGACAATGGCCTCTGCTCACCTTGATGCCAGACACTTTAGTTCCTCCCTGTATGCCACTGGTGCCTTTCAAGCTGCTACCCTGGTGCTGAAGCTTAGAGGGAGTGAGTCTCAGTATGTGAGTCTGTGTGTGGGTTTTTAAAGAGAAACTTTAAAAAACTGCTTAGGGCTCCAGAAGCTTCTTCCACCTACTCAATCCCCTCTGGTGTTTGCAGCCAGAAGATGTGGGGACTTATCTTCCTGGCACTGAAACCCTGAGCTGGTGGCCCTGACGTGCAGCTGGGACTCCTCAATCCTGAGATGTCCCTTATGAATTTTTATCCACCACGTGTGGTTGTGGTGCTAGCTTGTTTGGCATCTGCACCCTTCCTACCAGTCTGGATGGGTGTGGTTTCTTTAATTCTGTAGTTGTCAGACTTCCATTCAACTCAATTTCTGACCTTTCTGGGTGATGGTTGTTCTATATTTTAGTTGTAATTTTGATGTGACTGTGCAAAGAGGTAAGCCATGTCTGCCTACACTGCCATCTTGACTGGTAGTCTGGGAGGACCATTTTGATTCAAAATATTGTGTGATCCTCTTGGGGTAAATAAGGAGAAGCTATGGAATTTCCTTAGTTTGCGGGGCATAAGTGTTGAGCACAATTTCAATGTGTGCCAATAGGGCTGTAATTGAAGATAATTAGTAGGAATACTAGTTTCATTTTGTGTTTTTTTTTCATAATCACCAACTATAATTTTTCTCTATGAAATATTTCAGGGATGTATGAAATATTATATCAAGCGCATATATCTCAAATATATCAGTTTCAAATTTTGAAACTGTGGAAGTGTGTGTAGATTCTGGTAAACCCCAGCTATCAGAGATATAGTTGGAGGAATTCCTAAGTGGAGTGGGATGTACACAAGATTACCTCTAAGGCCCTACCACTTTGGAAACTTCTAGATAGTGGTGTAGATGACCTCATTTTTAAGCTGGTAAGGGTGGTGAATTTCTAAATAAAGTCTTTTAAATATACCAGGTTCTTATAGTCTCACCACAAGTAAAACCAAAGAGCACAAATAATTTGGAAACAGTGCATCCAGTCATAGGTATGTTCTTAAGTGGAAATGGCCACCTCCTACCTTCTGCTTTTCCAAGCCTATACTTAAAGTGGTAGAAAATATCTTACTTTTTAAAATAATGTATAGTGTGGATTTTAATCAAAGAGCAGAGGACAGAGCAACAGAAAACCTAAGAGTCACAAGGCGATTTTTAGTAAATATTCAACCATCACTGTGGTAAAATTCTGATAAAGATTCAAGGTAGAGTGTTTGGTATTGGAATCCTAAGACTAATGTCTCCATTTGAGGGAATTATATCTACCAAATGGGAACTAATAACCAGATTTATTAGTATCTGAGCAAGATTCCCATTACAGCATGACCCTTCCACCTGCCCCATGCACGGTATATCTGGTTAAGTAAAGCCAAAGGGAGGCTGAGAAGCTTCTTCTTGACAGGAAGGTCTCGAATGTCCGGATTTCCACAAAGAGTCAGGAAGAGTGGGAAGAGGGTAAGGAGACCTAGGCCCATCCTTTGAAGGCTGGGCCTTCCTCAGTTGGTTGCAGCAAGTATGATACATGGTGCTTGCCTCCATCCATCACTTTTCAATGCAGTGGCCCTACCCAGTGAAGTCGAGCTCTGGACAGCAGATTACTAACTCTTCCTCCTGCATAAAGGAACAAGGCACCATGTGTGAAAATAAGGGCTCTGTGTATAAGTCAAAATGGAAACAAGGAAACAGGAAAAAAGTCCTCCCAAACAAATGCCTTCCTATACATTTCTGCCACCGTTTATATAATCTAGAGAACTGTCCATCTGATTAATCTGAATATTAACCAACAATAGCTTCATTTTAGCAGCCTTAAATGAAAATGGACTCTGGATGGAGCATTTGTAATTCTTATCCCTGCTGTTCTTTGTTGAGCTTTAAAACTCTCAAGGTAGATTTAATTTCAGTTAAGGACTGAGGCTGAGAATAGGTTTGAAAGTCATAAGGCTCTCTTCCCATTTCAATGAAGGGACATCCTTCCCAAGCATGGATGAAGAAAACACGTGCCACTTGAAAACATGGGTGTCTATACAGCTGAATGGCCAGGAACAGGGGTAAATTACTGGGCTGAAAATGCTCTCTAAATATTACCTACACTCCTAATGATTCCAAAAATAAGTTTCAGGAAGGCAAACTAAGTTTGTGCCATGCATATGACAATCAATTAAACCATCAAACATTTGTCTTGCCTGTGTTCCTGGCATTCAGTCATCAGAGGAGAGGTTAATCTCTGATTGACAAGAAAGGAAAAACAATGAAGGGTTGTCCGAGGAGACTAACTCTGTCTTTGTGAAAACCAGGCTTCCTCTTGCTGGGTCATGTTGTCCCTTTTCAGGCACAGATACCAGACACCACTACAACAATTCTGGGTGGGCACCATCACCACTATCATGATCATTAGCACCTTCAGCACCCTTGGTTTCATATGATAATTAGTTGTGCCTCCACTTTACTTGGGTTGATGGTAACAGAAAAGAAAAAGTTAGTCCATAAGTAAACAAAGCCAGCTGGAAGAAGCTCTCTGTGGTTGGCCTACCTACCCTGACTCTGGAGCTGGGGTCAGGAACCTCCAGGCTTCCATAGCAGTCCACAGGTATCTGGTCATCCCACATCCTGGGCCCTTCAGTGCTGGCTTCGTCTGAAGACAGTCACTCACTTCTCATCTTTTCTCCTGTCCCCTACTCCCACTGTATGCCTATATCCATGCCCAGCTGACTTTCCTGGCCCTCCCTGTCCTTCCTGCTCTTGATGCCTCTGGCTGCTGAGCTGCTGACCACACACACCTGGCTTTTATACTGCAGTAATTGTAGCACTGTGAAAGCATTGTAGTCAGCTTACCCTCCACATCACTGCTTGGTCTTTTAGTTTTTCTTCTAGAATAAGTTCCTTAGAGCAGTATTTTGGTAGGTTGCAAGCTAGATGCCCATCAGTAAATGAATGGATCAAAAAACTATGGTACACACACACAATGGAATTCTATGCAGCAGAAAGAAAGAAGGAGCTCCTACCTTATGCGACACCATGGATGGAACTGGAAAGCATTTTGCTGAGTGAAATAAGCCAGGCGGTGAAAGATAAATACCATATGATCTCACCTTTAACAGGAACCTAAACAACAAAACAAATGAGCAAGCAAAATATAACCAAAGACACTGAAATAGAAAACAGGCTGAGAGTAACCAGAGGGGAGAGGAGAGGGAATTTCAGGGGAAAAAGGGGAAGGGGTCACAGGAACAAATATAAAGGACACATGGACAAAAACTAAGGGGGGTGGAAATGGGAGGGAGGTGGGGAGCACTGCGGGGGGTGGACTGGGATGGGAATAAAAGACAGAAAATTGTACTTGAACAACAATTAAAATACGATTAAAAAATAAATAGAAATGCAGAAATGCAGTTTCTTGGCACACTCAGAACCTCTGGTGGTGGGGCCTGGAAATCGGCACTCTGCCCCACCTTTTGGGTAATGGAAACGTGTGCGGAGGTGGGAGAAGCCGGCCCTGAGGTGGCTGTGGTTCCCCCTCCCAGTTCCATGTTCTGTGATGCAGTCTAGGCCTAAATGACTGCTTAGCCATGTGTCCGGGAGCTGAAAGGCTATTTCCAAACCTGTTACAAACCTCCAAGCCAAGGAGACAGACCATTTCTTTAGAAATATATTTCTTGTAACTTTGACTACCTTTTCTCTCTTTGGCATTGGCTCTGTGTGTCTCTCTCATTTCAGGTGTTATGGACTGAATGTTTGTGTCTCTCCTTCTCCAATAAATTTGTATGTTTAAGCCCCAACCTCCATTATGGCTATACTTGGAGGTAGGAGCCTCTAAGGAGTGATTAGGGTTAAATGAGGTCATAAGGGTGGGGCCCTGATCTAATAGGATTAGCATCATTGTATTACTATCCTTATAGGAGGAGACACCAGAAAACTTGTTCATTACCCACCCCCTCAACAACCCCCTCAACGTACACCCAGAGGAAAAGCCATGTGTGCAGTTGGGAAAAAGGCATCTAGGCAGCTGTCCATAGGCCAGAAAGACATCTCTCACTAGGAACTGAATTTGTCAGAACACTGAGTTTGGACTTTCAGCTTCCAGAACTATGAGCAAACAAATGTCTGTCGTTTAAGCCACCCGGTCGGTGGCATTTTTCTTTTCTTTTTTAAAAAATTTATTTTTCAATTATAGTTTACATTCAATACATTATTTACAATAATACATTATTCTGTATTAGTTGCAGAAGTACAGCATAGTGGTGAGACGATCCTATACTTTTCAAAGTGGCCCCCAGATATTGAAGTGCATACCTGGCACCATACATAGTTACTACAATGTTATTAACTATTTTTATGACTATTTTGTAACTACCAACTTGTAGCTCTTAATCCCTTAACCTTTTTCATCCAGCCTCTCAATCACCTCCCAACCCTCTTCTGATAACCATCAGTGTGATCTCTGTGTCTATGTGTCTGTTTCTATTTTGTTTGTTTTGTTCTTTAGATTTTACATATAAGGGAAATTATATGGCATTTGTCTTTCTCTCTTTGACTTATTTCACTTAGTATAATACCCTCTAGGTCCATGTATGTTGTTGTAAATGTTAAGATTTCATTCTTTTTATGACCAAGTTCCATTGTATATGTGTATAGTCCATGGTATTTTGTATGGCAGCCTGAAAAGATTAACATACCAGGTATACTCTAGGTAACATTTATTGACCACTTGCTATGTGCCAGACAATGCATTAAAGGTTTTCCATGTATTGATTTATGTAGCCTTACAACAACTCTGTAGAAGAGCTACGATCAGTGTATCATTTTTCAGATGAAGGAACAGCTTAAAGAAGATATGAACTTGCTCAAGTTAACACAGCAAGGAGGTCACCAGGTTGAGACTTGAATCCAAGTTAATCTAACTCCAAATTCTTTACTTTATTCTATTCTCTCTCCCAGGGGATCTGGATCATAAATATGGAGCAAATGGAATAATGGAATCCTATACTTTTCAAAGTACTTTTAAACGTTTCACAACTAAAGATTCCTTTTTTAATTTCTCCTCACTGTCATTCATTAATGCATATTTTGATAGATTACTAATCCAAAAACTGATAGGAGCTGTATAACTTTCCATGGCTTTTTGAAATATTGAAAATAATTCACGAACTTCTCCTATTTCCTTTGAGCTCCCAGGAGTTTGAAAACCTAATTAAAACCCTCATTTTACAAATAGGCAAGAGGAAACCCAGAGAGGATGGTGGCTTGCTAGTTAGTCAGGAGGAGATTTCAGGTTTCCTCTTTCCTATCCAAGAGCTCGTTATCTAACACCCTGCTAAATCAATCAATTCATCATTTAAGTTGTCACTGAGCACCTACTTATGCGTGGTAGGCAAGACTGTGTAAATGGCACAGAAAAATTATAGCTACCGCTTCTGTATTTGATAAATTTACAGCCCATTTGGGGAAACAAGGCTTAGACATAAACGGCAATTATATCAAATCACGAGATAGTGTGATTCTAAAGCAAGGTTTCTCTTCCTCGGCTGCACATCAGAATTACACAGGGAGCTTTCAAAAGCTCCAGAAGCTTCCAGAATAAGGATCTTCATGGGTGGGGGTCCAAGCATGCATATTTTTTAAAAGTTTCCCAGACAAGGTTGAGAATCACTGTAACATATTTTACAATAAGGACTACAAATGCTCCAGGAATAAAGGCAAGTTCAAAGTTGATTTGAGGAATCCAAGTCAGGGAACCCCAGAGAAATGAAGAGGCTTTGGAGTAGATGAAAAGGGTTTGGCTAAGAGGACAGAGGCGGAGGGAAGTAGATAAGAAAATCTAAGAAGGAGACAGAGGCTTGAGAAGAGAGAGCAGCCAGTGGGGGTGGTGAGAGGCCAGTTCTGACTGGGGGGTTCTGGGAGGCAGGGAGGGTACAGTCAGAGTAATGGATCTTCAGAGTTAGTCAGAGGTGTTTGTGAAAACTAGAAATGCTTAGAGGTTAGTGACTAAATATATAACAGGTGTATAACATTAACCAATCAGGGAGGAATTTTCATTCAAATGTCCAGGATACCTGGGTAATAGATGATTGGAGGGAGCTCGTGCAGATTGGTTCACAAGTAGAGTCTTCACTCTTTCTAGGAAGAGGGAAGATATTGGATTTTCAGATAAGAGGACTTGAATGGGAGACTAAACTTGGGAGGAAAGAGGAAGCAGGGATGATTGTTCCACCTGGCCTCTGGAGTCCTCAGGGTCCTAAAGCTGTTAAGAGAAGGAAAGAAGGTAGGTACAGCAAAGGTGGTTGGCACGGGGATGGCAAAGGACCACCTCTTTGGGATGCACAAGGCAGGTGTCAGGTGTCTGCTTGATGGTGGGTGACCAGGCTGCATTCATGAGGCAATTCTGAAGGGAGTCTCCTTGCCTTTCTGGAGTGCAGACTTGTCTCCCTTGCACCTCCCACTGGGAGCCCCACTGAGTGTGGCTTGCCTGAAGGCAGTGGTGGCCAGTGGCAGCAAAAGCAGCAGCACTTGTGGAGCTTCTGGGAAGCATGCCTATTTTCTGTGGGTCATAGTACAATGCTGGCCACTGGCAATTATAGCCCGTAGAAAAAACAAGCAAGATGCCTGGGTATTGACCCATCTTTTGAACTAGATGGGGAAGTTTATGGTGGTCAAGATGTATTGCTTTCCATGCTGACTATACCCATTGGCTGGTGGTTGAGACACACTGTAGTAGAGACTAGGTTTATAAAAGGCAAGTTTTGGCAGCAGTGCCTAACCTAGAATGAGGGTGGTGAGATAAGTCTGGATACTATGAAGTGACAGGGGTCTGGATCAGGGCAGAAGGCAGGGGAAATGCAGAAGAAAAGAACTCAAGTTAAAATGAGGTATGTAAGCATCACCAACCTAATGTAAATGGACCTATTTGTCTACTAACGATTTATTCATTTGCTCAAAATTTCTGAACCGGTGGCTTGTAGAACTCTGCAATGTGATGCAAACCTCGATTAAGAGTTCCCTGGGGTCTAGCTCAGATCTCTGAACAAGGACGGGGCACTAGAGGGGCCCAGGATGAGCATGACATTCTGGTAGTCACGTTGAGGAAGGCCGATGTGGTTGGTGAAAGGAGAGCTCTGACTCTGGAAGGGAACATGTTGTGCTTACAGAAAGTGAAATTACCATGAAACTAAAAAAGCTCAAACTTTAGGGCCTTTTATTTGAACAAGGCACTGTACTTAATTCTCTATTTTAATTTTGTATTGTTTTTCATAAACAAGGTCCCAGATTATATAAGCCTTGTTTCCCCATCCCCCCCAAATGCTGGGTTGGTCCCTAATCACCCCTATAGTACCGTCCCTGATGCTCTCATACTTCAAAGTAGGTGCTTATCATCCCACTACTTGCTGACATCCTTTGTTGCTGTTAAGAAATCAGCTATCAGCTTAATCATGGCTTCCACCCTACACAACTCCAGGGGGCCCCCACCTGCATTCCAGTATACATAATTGGGAGTCCCTGGAGGTGTGTAATGCCTATGTGTTTTTACTGCCTGCATTTTAGATTTTTTTGGTCTTTGATGGTCTTTAGTTTCATGATGGGTATGTAGCTGTGGTTTTCTTTCTATTTATTCTATATGGAATTTATTTGGCTCTGTCAATCAGCAAATCAATATCTCTCATCGGTTCTTGAAAATTCTGTTGTGTCTTCAGATATTGCTTCAGCCCCATTGTCTCTCCACTGTCTTTCAGGAACCCTAGTTAAACACATGCCAGACCTTTTATCTTTCTCATTTTTCTTTCGTTTTCTTTATATTTTATTGAGGTGACATTAGTTAATAAAATTATATAGGTTTCAGGCGTACAAATCTATAATACATCATTTGTATATCGTATTGTGTATTCATGACCCAAAATCAAGTTTCCTTTCATCACCATTTATCCTCCATGTACCCTTTTCCATCTCCTCCCACCTACCCTTTCTCTCTGGTAATCAATCACCTTACTGTTGTCTATGTCTATGAGTTTTATTTATTCTTTTGCTTAATCACTTCACCTTTTTTCACCCAGCCCCCTTACTGCCTCTCCTCTGACAGCTGTCGGACTGCTCTCTGTCTCTATGAATCTGTTTTTGTTTTGTTAGTTTATTTTGCTCATTAGATTCCACATATAAGTGAAATCAGGTGATTCTTGTCTTTCTCTGACTGGTTTTCTTCTGTCTTTCTGGTTTCTGAATATCTGTTCCTTATTTTGCATATATTTCTCTTTTCTATGCTTCATTTTATTTTTTAAATATATTTTATTGATTATGCTATTATACTTGTCCCATTTTTTCTCCTCTTTATTCCCCTCCACCCTGTATCCCCTCTCCCACCATCACTCCCCTACCTTAGTTCGTGTCCATAGGTCATACATATAAGTTCTTTGGCTTATCCATTTTCCACACTATACTTAATTTCCCTCTGTCTATTTTGTACCTACCATTTATGCTTCTTATTCCCTGTACTTTTCCGCCCATTCTCTCCCCTCCCCCTCCCCACTGATAACCCTCTATGTGATCTCTATTTCTGTGAATCTCTTCCTGTTCTAGTTGTTTGCTTGGTTCATTTTTGTTTTTTTAGATTTAGTTGTTGATAGTGGTGAGTTTGTTGTCATTTCACTGTTTATAGTTTTGGCCATCTTCTTTTTTAAGTTCTCTTAACATTTCATTATCTGTGTAAGAGATTATATGGCCTACAAGCCTAAAATATTTACTATCTGGCTCTTTACAGAAAAAGTATGCTGCCCCTTTATAGATAATTTCTTATCTTCCAGTTCAGAAATTCATCTATGTTCATCCTACTGTTAAGTGGTCCACTGAGTTTTTTCATTTTTGTTACTATATTTAAAACTTCAGATGGATCCTTACATATCTGATGGGTCACTTGTTAGTTTCCTGTCCCTGATATTATTTTCCAGCTTTTCCTTTAAGTATCCAAATGTGCATTCCATAGTTGTGAGAAACTCATACACAAACATTCTGCTATGTCTACTATCTGAAGTCTTTACAGGTCTATTTCTAAAGTCTGTTTCTTGGGTACTTTCTTTGTATTTTTACTTTATTATTTTAATTGTATGTAGCTCATTATTCTTGAAAAACAATGAGCTATATACAATTCTTTGAAGCTTGAAAAAATAATGTGTTTCTCCAAGGAGGATTTACTTTTGTTCTGCCTGGTACCTAAACCAAATCCTTTAAAGTTCCCTAGACCACTCAAGTTGCAACTTCATGTTAGGGCTACTTCATGGCCACAATATCTCAGGAATTTTTTTCTTTGCTTATTTTCCCTGTTGCTAAAAATACTAGTATTGTGTTGGAGAAATTCTATGCTAGACTATGTAATCCTAAAGGCAAGAACTGAGTCCTTTTAATCATCGAATGTCTATCACCCAGTACAGTGCTTGGCTTAATACTCATTGAGTGAATGAATAAACAAATACATAGGTTCTGCTGAAAACTTTGAAAACTATTTGAAAACTTTCTAAATAGTTTTCAAATCTGTCTCTTCACCTTTTTTCTACTCTTGTGGTTATAGTTCAGACTCTAACTATCATAATGTAGTCTTTCATTTTAGTGTTCTATAGCTGAAGGTATATTTCAGAATCTCTAGGGTATGTTAAAAAATAAGTGTTTTCAAAAGTCTGAAGTGAGTTGAGGGAATCCGCAGTTTTATATATCCTGCAGATGATTCTAATATGCACCTCCAGTGAGAATCACTCTATGCCCCCTTGTCTTCAGTCTGTCTCTCTTAATTCCATCTTCCATACTCAGGGAATGCACCTAACATGGGAGTCTGACTACTCCACTCTCCTGTGAAACCGTACAGTGGCTCTCTGTTGCCTATAGAATTAAGCTCAAGCTATTAAGCGTTGTTTACAAGTCCTTCCACCCCCTGTCTTATACTGCCTGCTCTGGTGACACTCAACTTCTGGTATTTCTCCTCACATATCATCTCGTCTTCCACGTTTTGCTTTTGCTGATGCTATTCTTTGTGTCCTTTTCAGTCTTCTTTACTGACTTACTTCCACTTGTCTTTCAGGACCCAGCTCAATGCCAGGAAGCCTCCCCAGAACCAAAGGCTGAGTGTTCTCCCACTCATCCTCTTCTGCTTCATCAGTTACATAGCCAACTCTGTTCTACTGCAAGTATAACCCTCTCTGCCTCCCTGCAAGTGTGAGTTCCTCAAGGGATTTAAGTTACTCAGTTTTGTTAGCCTAGCGCAGTTCTCAGAACACAGTAGGAATTTAGTATATATTTTTGTTGCCTAGAGCATAATACAAACTTATTATGTATTTATTGAACTGAACTGAACTGTCTAGGTTTGTCTTGTTAAAATCAGGTGCCTCCAATACCTGGGAACAAGGGCAATGATACCTCTGGGGCTCTTTGAATTCACAATATTTGTGGTCATATTCTCCAACTAAACTTAGTTGTTTCCAGTTGTATTAGGGAGAAGGGATATAGCCTGGGGTTAAAATATAAATTCCAGGTGAAATAGAAAACCAAGTAACTTTCACATGAAGAGATACAAATGAAACAATGAAGAATCTAGCATCTACAATTCCACAAATGGATGTTGTGCAAAGGTATATTTCCTTCCATGGGCTGTTTGGGTGAGGGGGGCTCATTCTGCAGAGGTCTGGGCTCCTTTTTCAATCCCCAGTCATGCCTGAGCTCTTGCCCAAGTCTCCCAGAGAGATAATACCAAATCTTCCCTTGTGGAGGGGATGGTGCTAAAGAAATAACCAAGAAAAACAGGCTTGTGGGTGGGTCCCAGAGAATGTAGGAAGAGGGTGAAAGCTTGCTAGAGATTCCTGCTCCCTGGGATACAGAAGATGTGATGTCCCTTCCAGTATGAAGCTGGACATCTCTTAGTTCGCTAATCATTTTCAGTCCCTACCACCTGAGATGACAAATGGGATTAAGCCAGCCTTCTCCAAACAATCCCATGATGAAGCTAATTGAGGCTTCTGGAGTTTTGCATGGGCGGGACAAGAAGGATTAGAGTTGGCTATGCCACAGTTGGCTGCCAAGTTCTTCTTCAGGGCATCTTTCTCAGAGGTTGGGGCTGTAAGCTCACACTGATGCCCAGAACTCATTGCCTTGACTTCTGCTTCAGTTTACAAGTTTACTTCCTTCTAACCAGGATTGATTTGAGAGCTACAGTCCTTGGGTAGAATAGGATCCAAAGTCTGTTTAATATCATGCATCAGCAAGTACTCAGTACATGCTAATTGTTAAAGTTAATAATCATAAAATGGAGGAAAATATGTTTTCTGGCATTGTCTTAAACAACTGGAATCTTCACCCTTTGCTAGAAAACAACAAGGATAATAATATAAGGATTGCCAGAGAAATGACAAAGAGGTGGCAGAGAGAGCACCTCATTCGGGAAAATATAGACTGAGACAGCTGTGGCAAATTCCACTACCTTTGACAGACCTGTTGCCCTTTGAGGGAGGCAGTGGCAGATGTCAGCTTTAAAACCATGGCGAGGTTAGTTTGCCAGTAAAATGGCTGGAAAGGAAAGGGGAGGGGGAAAAAGCATCCTTGGCAAAAAACGATATGACACATTGATGAATAAGCAGAGGCTTCTGTGTACAAAGCTGTTCCTCTACACAGATTCTCTTTATTCCTGGAAACTGCTAGACACCCAGTTGAAAAAAAAAATAGTCTCCTCTCTAATATCACCCATCACTTTAGATCAATCTGCTAACTGGTAATATTCCATTGCCATAAAATAGTGGGTAGAGGATTTGAAACAGAGAGCTTATGTGTCTTGACTAAGATTATTCAACCAAACAAGGTAGTGATCTTAGGCAAGACACAGAACCTCTCTGAGTTTAGCTTTCTTACAGGTACAATATGTATAATAGCCGCATTTATCAGTTATGAGAATTAATTGAGCTAATGCATGTGAAGGTGTACATTGCCTTTAGATGATCATGCAATTTGGGACATTCTGTCTTTGAACGGGCTGAAGAGGGGAAGAAAGTACAGATAATGCTGCTAATGAATAAAGCTGCTTCCAACCCCTCCCCCCACAAAACATACTAATAAGTCCAGATTTATGCAGACTGGTGTCAAGGCCTGCATTCATTAGCCAATTTAAATAAATTTGTATCTTAAAATAATTATGGTACCTGCAGTCCTGTTTTTCAACATATTTGAAGTCTAAAGCAAAATGCCCCACAGAAAACCACATGAAACCATTGCATTTATTTACATTTTTAATGAACTTGCCTGTTCCCAGAGTTCTGCCGGCATTCCCTGGCAGCCTGGGTTTTGTTTTGTGTTTTTCATGGGCACAGAGGGTAGCCTGCCTATTTTCTTGTCTGCACGTGCATTTTGATGTTATCAGAAGACAGAGGATGTGGAGAAGTTATCTTTTCCCAAAAGGTTTTTATTTCTTTCCCAAGTTACCAACCACAGGCACCTGGTTAAAAAAAAAAAAAAAAGATTTGTAACTACAATTAAATAGCTGTATGTGGTTTATTTCTTAACTAAAGAAAGCAGCACAGCTTTTGCCTTGCTATTTGATTGCAATGGCTTAAGGGGCCAAGAGTCACATCCTTTCCCTGACCATTTATTCCTGTACTGCTCTCCATATCCAGAAAAAAATATTAAAGGACAAGCAGAGGTGAAATATCTCCGGCGGCATCATCCAGACTGACGATCCCTTTTCTCAAAACAACCCAGGATAAGAGTAATTTAGTGAAGATTGCATATACGTAATACTGGCAAAGGCTTTGGCAATAAAGAGGGAACATATAACATGTTTACAGGGCTTAGAACTCCACCATACAATTTTTATTTAGGCTGCAAATGCTTTAAATAATTTCCCACATAAAGTATTATCTAGTCTGAGCCTTACAATCATACTGTCAATTCAGGAGGGCAGGCATTACTCCACAGTGTCTGGTCCCTGCCAACTTATATCACTATTCGCCTTGCCCAATCTGCTTTTTGTGTTCTATCCACACTGACCTTCTTTTTGTTTCTTGAACACATTACTCTGGTTACTGCCCCAGGAACTTTGCATTGTCTGTTCCCTCTGTAACATGCTCTTCCCTGGACTATTCTCTTCCAATGTCTAACTCCTCGCCATACAGCTCCCAGCCGAAATGCCTCCTACTCAAAGAAACTTCTTCTGGACACACTAAACAGATACTGTCCTAACCCTTTCCTATCCCAACACGTGCTTCTATATTACCTTACCTTGTTTATTGTCTTTGAAGGCCTTATCATTCTCTGGAATCATTACTTCATTTATTCGTTTATTGCCTCTGTTCCCCTACAAAATGTGAGGGCCATGACAGAAGGCATCTTTTCTGTTTGGTTCACAGCTATGTTCCTAGCTTCTAGCATAGTGCCTGGTGGCACAGAGTAGATGCTAAAAAAAAATTTATTGGGTGAATTCCAATTTGGCCAATGAGGAAACCAAGACCATGAAGATTAGTTGACTTACTGGGAGCTAGTTGAACAAAACTCAGACATCTTAACTTGCAGACCTGTGTTTTTCTCTCTAGGCGAAGAAGTTCATTGCTTGTCCTTTGGGTAACCCGGAATTAACATTATCCTTTGACATGATCTAAGAGATTTCTTGTTTTCAAAGATAGGTGACATGCATCTGATTAATCCAGAGGTAGGAATGAACACTTACCAGTTTAAGATGTGTGGGTAAGAACTTAACCCAGGGCTCAATGGTGGTGTTCTGCCTTATTTTCCTTATATTTGGGGTTTGTGTCCTACCTGGAGTACACTAATTTTGAGAGGCAGCCTAAGGGATAGAAATGCATACAACCCAGCTTGAGTCCTGACCAAGTAATTTTCTGCTAGGTAATCTTGGGTAAGTCTGTTGACCTCCCTTTGAAGTAGAGATGACTTATTCTTCATGGCTGTCCTGAGCTGGATGAGACTATACACATGAAACACCAACCCAGGGCAATGGGCATGGAATAAGTTCAGCGGATGCTTCAACATTTTCCTTTATCCAAATTTTTTTTAAATTTTTATTATTTTTAAAGATTTTATTTATTTATTTTTAGAGAGAGGGGAAGGGAGGGAGAAAGAGAGGGAGAGAAATATCAATGTTTGGTTGTCTCTCTCGTGGCCCACACTGGGGACCAGGCCTGCAATCCACACATGTGCCCTGACGGGGAATGGAACTAGCGACCCTTTGGTTCACAGCCCATGCTCAATCCACTGAGCTACCACAGCCAGGCATTCTTTACCCAATTTTTGACTGAAGCTTCCTCCTTTAGTGTGTGGGCTGAGTTTCTCTCT